>JANHFL010003122.1:67463-97171 GCA_032468155.1 Oxyrhabdium leporinum
GAGGAGTGACAAGATGGATGAGGGATGATGGGTATAAGCTTTGATTGGGGAATGTGATGTATGATGATGGTAAAGAGATGGATGTTTGAATTCTTTTGGGTGTGGAAAAACCTGCTTTTCAGATTCAGGTTTTTCCCAGATGTGCCAACATGGTTTCTTCAATAAACTCTGATTTGGATTAATTATTTATCTGAGTGCTGAGCGCTTGTTGAAACTTCGATGGAACCCTGACAGTGAGGTTGAGTTGGCCACGCCCACCCAATCACATGACCCACCTAGCACGCCCACAGTCACATGTACAAACAGCCAGTCATTAGGGCAGAGAACCCTTTGCTAAAAAATTTGAAGCCCACCCCTGATCATAACATACAGGATTACCTGTAAATTTTCTCATGCACTATCAGTACATACAGTAGTTTGGATTTTGAAAAAAGGCATTAGCTTTGACAAACTGAGTATGTGTATATGAGATAGTAAGCTGCCCACATTTTCTTTTGCATCTAGTCTGGTGACATTAAATGCAATTAAAATATTTTATTTATTCACTTATTTATTTATCACATTTTAAAACTGCCCATCTCCCCCTCAGAGGGACTTTTTACATGTTTAATAAAGTAATAGAATTAAATCAATAGTTAAAGCCATCCCTTTAAAACAATGCTAGGAGTCTCTTAGAACTAATATATAACTTTCAGCCATCTTTTTAAAGAGGAAAAATCAGATGAGAATGTGTTTATGTCCTTCTAATAACTAATACCTTTAAATTTATTGGGCCTAGATAGTTATGTTTATTGCTAATACTTATTGTTACTTTATTTGTAGAAGGAGAAAAAAGAGAAAAGGATACCTTAACAGAAATATTTGATCAGACAACTTATGAAGAATATGAATCATATTTAGAAGATGACAATCTTACAGAATGTGACCATAAGAATTCTGAGGAAGAAGGAAAAGAAAAAAGCACCATACAAAGTATTTTACTTGTTATTGGACTTGCTATTAGAATTAGAATTCACTGTCTGTGGCTGAAGACAAATAATTGCTTTATTTTAAATGCACATAAAAACATTGTTTTAAAAAACTAACTTTGATACTCAGAGAAAATGTATTCGTTGTTACAAATGGTTATAAATCTAGTTTGCTATAGCCATATTACTTCAGTTACATTTATAATTATATTCTTTCCAATATTGTTTATGGCTTAATCTATATGTTTTCAGGGGAAGGAGACAAGCAAAGTAAAATGAAGCAGAAGGCTTTTGTGGAACCATATTTTAAAAGTGGTGAAAGGTATTTATGGAATGAAGTTTCCTCAGGATATAAATATTAGTTACTTTTTTCACACATAATAATATGGCAAAATCAAAGTTTAAGAATATAATCAGCTTTGAAAATATTCCTAAAAATAATAAAATATAAAATATTTTGAAGGATTATTTTGTAATTTCACACAAATAAAATACGTCTCTAAGAGATATTTTTAATTTTTGGAATTTCTCTTCCCCAAATAATATATTCAGTAGTCTGCCCATTTTTGGCTAATATAGGGAAGTCATTCTGATATCAGTAGAATTTTAGTTATTGTAATGATTCTTTTCCTTTTTTTCTTTTCATTTTTGTTACAGCAAGCAAACAAATAAATACAAAACTGAAAATATATTCAGAAATACTATAATTGCTACACTTCTGTCATGATTCTGTATTGTGTATATTTATATTTAGGGAGAAAATCAAATTTTGATAGCTGGTACAATTTTTTAGCAACATAAAGGTTATATCCTTGTCTTTCTCTGCTTACACTGCAGAACAAATCTTGTATTGGATTTTCCTCATATTGAAGTTGTGCGGAAAAAAGAAGAAAGAAGAAAATTAACTGGCCACACTTGTAAAGAATGTGAAATAGTAAGTATATAGTGGGTCTTACAACCACAATTGAGCCCAAATTTTCCATTCCTGAACAAGACAGTTGTTAAGTGAGTTTTGCTTCATTTTACAATTTTTCTTGTCACAGTTAAGTGAATCAGTGCAACAAGTAATAACACACTTGTTAAGTGAATCTGGCTCCCCCTTTGACTTTGCTTGTCTGAAGGTTGCAAAAGGTGATCACATGGCCCCGGGATACTACAACCATCATAAATAAACGCCAGTACTGTATCAGTTCTTAGTCATATATTTTGAAAATAATGTAGATAAAACTGACTTGTGACTAGAGGAAGGTAGCCAAAAACGATGAGGGATTAAAACATCAAGTCCTATGGAGAAATGTGAAAAACTAAGTATAAACCTGACTCAGAATAACCCAAAGCACTTATTCCGAGAAATTTCCTGAAGATGGGCAGCAGCAGGAGTCCGAAATCTCGGAAGAGTAAAACTCTGGTTCTGATTACTGATCCATATTATACCTTGCAAAACTAAGTATATTCACATTGATTTATAATCTATCGATTTCTTTCCCTAGAATGGGTTTGCATGTCAAATAAAAATAAATGAGCCACATTATGGATTGTATAACATGGGAACAGTTAAGGGACCAATATGATAACTATCCCTCCAAAATTATGTGTAAGGTAGGGAGCAAAACAGCCCATGTGAATAAACCACCAACCATGTTCAAATGGAGTTTTTGCTAATTTTTAGAAACATTACTGAATTTACCATGGAAAATTCTTGTGAGTATTCTTAATCACAGAAGATTCCTCAACTTTCTCTTGATTTCTAGCACCACTGCTATAGTTCCCTTGTTTTCACTTCAAAGTCCTCCTTATGGTCCTTGAGGACTTTCAGAATTGGGCTTATTAAGAGCAAATATTCATATAATAATTATACCATTTCATTATTGGGAGAGCATTATATATGAAAAAATGTATATACTGCTATTCTCGTTTGAGTATATTTGCTTCTATGACTGCCTTAAATGATAAGAGGTAAATTACTTCTATATGAAAGTACCTGAAATTCATTTATTATTATTCTGTACAACTTGTTTTGAGGTTATGTATCAGTGTTATATTACACCATGTCTTTCAAAAATTCAGTAATGATTCAATTTTAAATGTTTATTTCAGCCATCTTAAAAAAATCCTCATCAATATTTTTCTGAAATGGAATCTTAAAATAAGAAACTTATTTTATTTAGCAAACAAGATTGTTGCTAGTGTTTTCTGTTTAATGCGCAACATTATAGCCTATGATGAAGCTTAATTCTGTTCTCTAAAATATGCAGAATCTGCATTCCTAAGTGAAGAAAGAAACAGGACATAAAAGTAGCTTAGTAGCGGGGAGGGGGTTGCCAAGTTTTGTGTGAGAACAGTTTTAATTTCCTGTCCCTGCACAGGCAAGGTTTCTCTCTCCAGGAACTTGGTTCTTGTTACATTTTGGCAAGTGATTGTTAGTGCCTAACTGTTATATTGAAAACAGGAACTTTTCCCACTTGTCCAAATATGTTAAAAATATCTAAAGCATTTATAAAAAAAGTTTGTTTGGTATAAACAATCTAAATTAATGTTTTCACAGATGTAAGTTGTAATGTCAGCATGTCATTATACCAAAGTGATAGTGTGAGAGGCAGAAGACTTCTAAATCAAAATAAACAAGACAGGAGGAGAAGCTATGCTTAATTGACTTCTGTCTGGATTAGCACTTCTTTTTTGAGTGTTGCTTTCAAAGTTTTAGAAAGAGTTTAGAAAGAAGAAAAGATATGCTACAATATACCATTAAGAATATAAGTATTGTACAGGAAGGTTTCCATTGCTTGGGGATTGCTAATTTGGAAAATATGGTGACCCAAAAGTGCGGGATTAATTTTGTACCTATAATATGCAAACAGTACAAATCAGAGATTCAGAAATATGCTGATAGGTGTTAAATATTGTTGGATATCCATGTTTTTAGTGCTAAAATATTCTCCCTCATTTGTTACTTATTTTTAATTATTGTATCTTAGTATTATGCAGGTTTGCCAGAAGAAGAGAGAGATAAAAAACTAGCTACCTGTTCTAGACATCGATCTCGTTATATTCCTCCTGAAACACCAGAAAATTTCTGGGAAGTTGGATTCCCTTCCACACAAATGTGTGTTGAAAGAGGTAATTATACAAAGCAATACTATACAAAAAATAAAGAATAAGTTTTGTTTTCAGAAGTAATGCAGGAATTTGAATAGAAACAACAAAGGATGGTTGCTTCTGTTTCTTGTCACAGAAAATGGAAGTCATGGAAATGGGTTAACTGAACATCTAGGTAGAAAGCAGAACTTCTTCCTTTTCCAAGACAACCTCCCCCTTTTAATCTTTAGTTCTGGCCTTTAGGAAGGACCAGTGGCATATCCATCAGTTCCATTTTAAGGACTTATTAAGAAGTTTCACAAAAAGGCGACAGAGGTATAGGAAGCAAAGCGGCATTCAGTGAAATGCAATTCCCCAAACAGTATCCCTGCCAAGTAACATGGCGATCAGACACTACAAACAAAATACCATCTGGAAACCAAAGAGACTGGGAGAAAGCAGTAAAATTGGGGTGAATAATCCATGAAAACAAAGACTTCTCAGAATATTTTGGCAAACAGAGACGTCAACAGCTCCAAGACAGATCAGGAGACCACATGGAATCTTCAGCTCTGTGACAAATGAGGCCCCAGGTAGCACCAGTTGCAACGACTGGCAGCCAGTAGCTATGCATGGCAGACCAGAAAACTTCTTGGCATCTTCCTCTCACATCTGAATGAAACAGTGGGCAGCAGCAATTGTGACAACCAAGAAAAGACTTGTGTGGCATCCATTGGGCCAACTCTTACACAGGATAAACACCAGGTAGGCCTTTGGCAGTCATTCTCTGAAGACCAACAAATCAAGGTTGGAAAGATAACAGGGCAGCACTCGTTTACTCCAGACTAGAATGAGCAGACATATCTCCCTCAGTTTCATTAAAAGAATGCAACAAGAGAACCAAAGAATTAGTGATATATAGTAGCAGTATATCAGAAGAGGGATGTGTGAACTCCCAAGAGAGAAGCAAGGGAAATGCATACCTGCATATCTAAGCTCATGTCTTAAAGGTTGTTCAGGTTTTTCCCCCGAAGAACCTGTGGAAGAATAGGCCATCATAAAATCCAGATGAGTTAAAGATGTCTAAACACCACTAAAGCAGATTTGTTGCAAATTCAAGTATTTTAAGGGTGGGGGTCACTATACATAATTACTACATTTTCCCAGCTCAGGGCTTTCACACATAGTATCTTACTCTACCTTCAGGCAGCTCCCATCAGCCCTACACAAAGAATGGATGGAGCAAACACTGAAGCAAACCAAAAAGGAATAGGGCCTTGGGAAGCAGGGCCACAGCTGTTCCTTCCACCATTGTCTGACTTTTGGTAATAGAGACATATGACCTCCCAGAAGTTGTGACAGGGCCCAAATACCTAAGAGAGGGCATTAAAAAACTAGCCAGAGTACAGAGCTCATGATAGACTTGTCTGTGGATCTTTTACAAACAGATCCATGACTTACAGCATGGTGGCACAATGGGCTATGCTCAAGCACTAGGAGGTGATTCATCAACTGAGGGGGGCCCTTTCCCTTCCTGGGGAATCTATTGCAAATAAAAAGAAAGCTTTGCTTACACTGAGGGCATACAGAAGAAAACTCATCATCCTCTCCAGGAGACTACACCCGATCTTTTTTCAGGCAGGAAATAGTCAAGGAAGAACCACTGGAAGTCTGTGGCCATTTCATCACAAATTTAACTCCAATCAACAAGGATAATTCTGTTCCAATTTTACAATGATGACCAACTCACTGGCTACCTTTTAAAAATAGGTAATCTGAAGGAAGTATTTCCTGCCTGAACATCATTTCAATTAGAGGCAGGGAGAGTAGGAAATCTGATGGACAGAAAGAATATTTTTCCATTTGCCTAGAGGCACCTTGACTGACTCACTAGCATAATCATGGTGTTTAAGCAGGTTAGTGTATTTTGGTTTTGCCCATTGTGTGGTTATGAATAGGACTTGGTGGATAGGAAACACTGCATTTTCATTTGTTTCATAGTTTATACATGACATAGCTTATTTGAAACAATTATAATACCTAATAATTGCTATTTAGAGATATAAAAAGGACAACCATAATCTATAACAACAAATGATATTATGCCTACTGATTGCAGTGAATTTTATCCATAACCTTTTACAGTATGTTAATAGGATATCACTAATTTTCATTACAGTAGTAATAACAACCATTTTTTATCTTTTAGTTTTTGAATATTCACATTCTTTTGGCAATCCTTAACTTAAAGCTATTGTTCAAACCAGCATTAGATCCCTACTACAGAGGCACAGCTGAATCAGAAAGTTGATAATTTATCTATAGCAACCTAGTAAATCCATGTATAGCAATTTCCCTATTTAAAATTCAGTTTTAAATGCTGTAGAAAGCAAATTTTATTAAATTTCTTAGAAAGTTTGCAGAAAATGTGGCATAAAATTTCTATTTGCACATAGAAAGTTACCTTTACATCTCAAAATATGAATTGTCTCATAACAGTTAAGAATTATAGATTGACAAATAGCACAACATCCTACTCACTTCATAGCTGTGAAAAATGTTTTGCAATAAAAGCTGAATGAAAGTCAAACACATTTATTGTAGTCTTTTAGATCAAAGTTTTAAAATATAATTTTTATCTGAGAAATTATTTTAATTAACTTTTATAATTTTAACAAAAATATGTTATTTTTATTTTGCATGCATATGAGAGTAAAACTTTGACTTAATTTACTAATTTATTTTTTTGTTTTTCAATATAAAGCTACACTATGTAATTGGGTTTTTAATAAATATTTTTATGATTATTATATATTGAAATTGGCAGAAATTCATGTCACAATTTAATCATTTTTTTTTTACCAAAACCATAGTGTAAGTGTTTATTGTCTTTGGTTTTTTAGGTTATATAAAAGAAGAGTTTGCTCCCTGTCCACGTCCCAAAAGAAGGCAGCCTTATAACGTGATGTTTTCTCCAAAAGGCAAAGAACAAAAAACATAAGTGGGAAATAATTTTTACAACTAGCAATTTTTGTTTCAATTTATATTTATAATCAGTTGAAAGATAAATAATAGATACACCTTGGAATTATCTTGTTGTATTTGAAAATGATAGCCTCTAAATGCAACTATTTAATGTAAAGAATATATATATATATATATATATATATTTGTAGATACATTTTTGTATCTTGACTGATTTTGCACCTTGTGTGTATTTCTGATCTTTTGGAGGTCTACATTTAGCTCCCTGCAATTAAGCTTGGTATAAGTTAGTATAATTTCTTTGTACCAAGCAAAGTTGCAATTGCTTATTTCAGATCTAGAATAGTTCCATGAACTTTAGATGGAACCTTGTAGGGTGCTTCTATTTTGCACTTGATAATTTAAATAAAGTGTAACCATTTATTTTTTTTGTAATAATTTTTTGAAAAAGTATAATAAAGTGTACTTTCTTAGTTATGACTTTTTACATTAGTTTCATTTATCAGATCTTTTATTCTATGCATGCCTGTCTGGAATCTGTTATAGCTTATAGAACTTTTTGGCAAGAACCATTATTTGTCTGACTTTGCATGGTACTCCCAGAATCCTTGCAGTTTCTTTTGATTACTACAGCAATTGCATGTTTATTCTTGAAACGTCTTTATTCCTATAGAATTTTTCTTTTTTCAAAAGTACTCTACTTTGTCATAATTTATTATATTTACTTTGTATCAGCTGTGCTACATGTAAAGGAATTTAGGATGCAAATCACCTTGAAGACTCAATTTTGCAAATGCTAATTTGTGATGGCAAATCTCTTCCCCCACCCCCACCCCCCAATCTTGGCAACAATTTTTACTTATTTTGCCTTAGTAAAGAGTACAGAAAAGTCTCTTGTTGGCACAGACAAGTCTTTCTCATCTCTATCCAGAATCCCTAACCTGTTTCTTGGATTCATAGGATCCTCTCAGCCTCAAGCACATTCAGCATCCTCATCTGCTAAGAATTTCATCAGCACTGTACTTGGTCTGTATCAGAGCAATAAGAAAAAGGAAAGGAACAAAGATCTCCTATTAACTCTGATCATAGTTATGGTTAACTCACCATTCTGAGCTTCTACATATTTACTTCTGCCAATATTTGTATTGTTGAATTCACAAATTAGACTCCTTTGAACCTCCTTCAGAATTGGTCTATGTTTATATGAGAGGGCACATCTTCACATCTGAGGAACTTGGCCTGTTTAGAAACCATAGCAAATGATTAAGCCTATTGACCAGAAGGCGGGATATTTTACATATATACCTTTTCAAAAATCTAGTCTTCCTATCTCCAGCTTTGGGATAGTGATTTAGTGATTTTTGCTACCATCACCTGCACACAAGAAGATTTTCATAAGTTGTTGTCTTTCGGACAATTAAAAAGTGAAAATACAAAGGTTGAAATGCATATAATGTCAGTTCCTGGCATAGAGATATGTGACTGAGGAATTGAGCCCTTCCTTCCAATCTCAGACATTAACATTTTTAATTAAACAAAAATATAAAATACCCCCCCTTTTAATTTAAAGCATTAACATTCCAAATTTCAACACCAAAGGAAATAAACACATCACAACTTAGTAGCCAACCACTTCCAAATAAGTTAAAAACTCCAAAAGAAATAGAAAACTCTGGTTATACCAAAATATGGTACATTACTGAAAATCACATAAAGTGTATAAATAGAAATAATTCTCTATGTCTAGCCTGATATATAGATCAGAACTGACAAAACTCAATTCTCTAACATGTACAAAGCAATAAAGAGAATCAGACTGAGTATAGCACAAAACATAAATCAAGAAGGAAGCCCAACATGTTCATCAAAGGGGGAGGCTGGGAATATTAAATGTCTGGGCAGTCAAAAAGAAAGGCATTATAACATGTCCACAAACTGGAACTGTTAGTGGTCTGAAAGGAACTTCAGGATTCCAAAACAAAATAGTCCAGACTGCATATATCGGTAGTCCTTTGTTATATGAACAAGAAAGATAACATCTACATTCCCGTTATACCACACAATGCAAATTTGCCATTTTGTTCCATAAAATTCTATTAACGATTTCTTTCTTTTATGTTCACGTTTTAACTTTTCACAGGTATAAAATCCCCCATTAGATCTATGTCCCAAAATCAGTTTCCTTATTTCATTTAATGCCTTTTTCCCTGCAATACTTCAATCCTGACTGGAAAGTTGTTCGATTCCCTCAATGTTTGGAAAGCACCTGCTTTCGATCTATATCAGTGTTGTCATTATCATTAACACAAATTGATAAAAGAGTTGCATGACAAAATTGCATTAAAATAATATAATAAAAACCGATTTAAAACTGAATCTAACATTCTGACGGCATAACCTCTAAAAACAGACTAAAATAGGTTCTTAAGGCCATGTCACATGTAAACCAACTTTATGGGAAGTATCATCTTCATTTGTATCAGAGTTGGTCTTTTTTAAAAACAAAAACATAGGGTCCTGGCATAAATATTAAAATAAACCAGGGCAAAAATTTAAAATGTTTATTTTTTTCTTCCTATTCCAGATTTAGCCTTCATTGATTGGGCAATTAGTGGTTCATTAAGCAGAGAATACAGATACCATATGCTCACACCTTGGTATTTGAGGGTCACAGTATTTCTACTACTCCTCACCCCCTGTCCTCATCCAATCTGCCTACTAAATCATTTACAATAGTGTACTGGTAACCTGGACTAAAAAATTGACACCAAGAATTACATAAGAAGCACAGGTGTTTCAGCATTGAAAAGTAAGGTACAAATTAAAGTCTGCCTTGATTGTGAGGAATTTTCTTTCCAATATATATATAGGGAATCAATTTAAATGTGTATTCTGCATATAAAAATGTCATTTCTTCTCATTCATCTTGTTTCTAATGCATACAATAGTTTAAGGCAGGATAGTTTTATGACAACTATTAAACTTTCGCTATGAACTGGGAAAGGTATTCTTATTCACTATTTTCTTATTGCCAATGTTCAGTCCAGCAATCCTAATAAGGGAAAGGGCAAAAACACCAGGACGAAAGGAAATATTTAAAAGCTAAATAAACCATAAATCAATTTTAGTTTGAATAAAAATTTGATGTCCTGCATATCATCATCATCATAAACATACATGCTTCCCAACTCTCAATGACTCTGCAGAGGCCACAACAATCTAAGAAATTACAATAAAATCAATAAAAAATAATGATAAAAGATGGCAAACATGACAGACCAGATGGAATGAAGAGAAGGATTTCTCCCTTGCTAAAGGTCTGGGTGAAGACCCGGGTCTTTGTGGATCTTCTAAGCAGCAACAGAGGGGGCTATCAAATCTTAGGAAAAAACTAGTTCCAGAAGGCAGGTGCTGCTACAGAAAAAGTATATTTCTGAAGTCCCAATAAATGATATCAAAGGATAAATCCTGCGGGATCAAATTGGCCAGATAGATGATGCTATTGGGGACAGGTGGTGTCTAGATTTGTGCAGTATGGTTATAGTGGTGAACAGCATGTTCTTGGGAGACTTGAAAGAACAGATTAAGAATATACTACCATGGAGAAAATCTGTCTATATGGTTACTAGAAGTCGAAAACAATGTGATAGCACGTAATTAGCCTTGATTTATAGCAGCTAAAACAGAAACTGAGCTCTCACGACATTAACTAAAATGTGGTTTATAAACATTGCATCTTAGGGCAACAATTTTGGAACCAAAGTATCTCAAATGGGCTAACTTACAGAATGCATCCAAAATCTGGAAGCCATAACTTCCATGGAATTGAAATTTGGCAAATTTTATAAATCATTTTATGACATCAAAATTATAATAAAACATGACACAATACAAAATGTCATAAAACATGAGCTATTTTCAAAGTACTGTAGATGCATCTCTGAATATCTCCCTCCCACTCTTTCCAATGATGACAGTACAATCGAAGCTCTGCCATTGTTGAAGGAACTGAGGAATTTGCTAAGGAAATATCTTTGAAACGATGACCCAATGGATCACAGGTTGCCTAGTTTGCTAATATAAATAATAGGTTACAGTGAGGCTATGACTCACTACAAATGGTATTTCCTGGCTGCTTATATGCTATGAAAACCAGTGCAGCATAGAGGTCAAGGTGTTGGGAGTAGGGAGACTCAAGTATCCAGATCATAGTTATGAAGCTTACTGGGTAAATCACTCTCTAAGCCCAAACTATCTTATGGGATTATAATGAAATAAAGCTGGAACAGTTTTATCTCATAACTTCTGAAGGAAAGAAGGGATATAAATCTAATAAAAAAGCCATGCAAAATATTTTTTTAATAAACTGGTTACAAAAGTAATGACAGTATGATGTCTGCTTTAGGGCAAGTTGCAGAATCAAGAAACTGAAATCCAGTATTGATATCTGGGCTGTCAGAATCCAGGCCTAAGTTTAGCATATGTCTTGCTAATTGTAGATCAATTCTGCCTGAAGTCTAAATTAGAACAAAGTAAATAATTTAAAAGAAGTGTGAATGTGACAGGCCACAACCAGTTTTCTAGGATTCTATGGATGATTTAGCAAACTAGTTAATCAGCTGACTGAGTTTATAATCTTTCCTCAAATCCAAATTACAATACAAATATTCCTTGTTCAGCAGCTATTCAAAGTTATAACATTGCTGAACAAGAAGGCTTAATATCAGTCCTTGTCGTTGTGGAAGTAGTTCATAGGACATACTCCCTGCAGTCATGAGATCTGTTCCTTGGCAACCAGCTTATAATTATGTTAGGGGATCCCGTGGTCACATGATCACATTTCTGATCTTCAGTGCCGGCTTCTGACAAGCAAAATGAACGGGAAGCCAGGAAGTCACAAATGGCAATCACTTCATAAATATGAGCCAGTTGCCAAACATCTGAATTTTGATTATGTGACTATGGGGATGCTGCAATGGTCATAAGTGTGAAAAACTGTCATAAGTCACTTTTTTCGGTTCCATTGTAACTTCGAACTGTTGTAAGTCAAGGACTACCTGTATAAATGGCTAAAATGGTGCCATACTTACGGTAGTTTTATGTTTATTTTATGTTTACTAACAGAAAACTTATTTAAAAAAAAAAAGAACTTGATAATTTAATCACTTTTGTAAGAATTAATATGAATAGAATTTGATGTTAATGTTTAGCTGATGTAGAAGAAAATTGACAATAATTTTAATAACTGTCTTGCAGGGTAAGCTTTGTATAATTGTTTTCATTTTGCCTAATTAATAGAAAAACCTGTGCTCATAAGAACAATAAGGCATACATTGAAATGGATGGTATCTTCCATACAGATTATTTTTGTCCAAGGTTTCATCAGTTATTTATGTAAGATTTGGATGATGCAACAGGGAGTGTGCATATGAGTGCAGTTCTTGAAAGGCAGACTGCAATCATGAAGAACAACTATCTTACATAAGCTGTCATGATGACATTTCTAGTTTGGTCATAAAGGTTTTTGATATATTTCATACAAAATAAGTTGATACACTTCATACATAAGATAATAGAAAAACTTTCTAATGATAAGACCTTATAACAGTGGAAGAGCAGCTTGGTTGATAATTGTCCTGCTTCTGGTTCCAGTTAAACACTCACTCAAATAGCTGCTATGGAAAATAGTAGTTTACTCAAGGCCAAAAAATAAGAGCTGATAAGGAATACAAGCCAAAACAGAATCTCTGAAAGAAGTTTGCTTAAGTGGGTTTTCTTTAACGGCAGCACACAGAAAAATAATCCAAATCCAGTCCATTGATCCAAGATCAAGGTCAAAATTTCATGAGCAGAATCTATATACAAGTATCACACAAAAGCTAAAGGTTAGATAGTTGCTTCCAAGGGATCATGAATCAGGGCTGCCTCTAAACAAGAGATGCATTTGGTGCTTGTCAAGGAACTTCATAGAAATGTCTGTTCCATTTCCCTCTGCTTGCTGGTTGTGGGGGCTGATAGACCTTATGTTCAGGAGTGGGCTGCTGGGGGTTCACAGGGGTTCAGGTGATCCTTAGCGAAGCTTCTGCAGGGTTCACTGAACCCCCAAATCCCACTCCTAGCTGGGGGGCCCTGCCCTACCCCTCCTGCCCTTTTCCCCTCCCACGAGTCTGCATGTGGCCCGTTTTGGATGCAGGTAAATTCAGGGAGCATGGAGACTCAGGGAGGGCAAAAAACAGGTCTCCTGGAAGTTCAGGAAGGCTGGAAACAGGCCTGTCCAGAGAGCTTCCAGACCCCTGGGAGGCCATTTTTGCCCTCCCAGAGGCTCAAGGAAAGCCTCCAGACCCCGGTGACAGCAAAAAACAACCCCCCCTGGAGTGGTGTAGGAGGCTGATTAGGTCATGCCCACCCAGCAACCGGGCAGCCAACCCATAGCTGAAACTTTTGAAGCCACCCCTGCTTATGTTGTCACCCTCATGACTCCTCCAACTACTCAGGTAGTGCCTTTGTTTGATTTGTCTCATATGATTGAGTTTGTTTCTCCTGAGGTCAACATTCCACAAGTCCTATTGGAAAAACTTCTTTACATTCAGTCACTGTCTGTTTCCTCGGTCAAGACAATATAAATGGGGCTGCTATATGAGATTTCATTTCACCAGTCCTTAAATCATTGCATTGGCTGCCTGTGAGCTAAAGGCAAAATGCAAAGCTTAAGTCTCAAAGACTTAAAATCTCCCATCAACATCACTGTTGATCTTTTGGATTAATTTCATCAGCTTAACCCTACAAAGGATTCTTACCATGGAGTCAACTCATAGTAGAGTTACTGCCATGCCTGCTATGTCCCTGTCCCCCCACCCCCCACCTCATTTGTGGAATTGTCTTCCGGAATAAGAATGGCTGCCTCTGATCCCATTTAGACTCATGCAATGGATTAAGACATGGTTATTCATCCAGATACATTCTGGATAAAATAACCCCAGCTGTTTTTAATGGGCTTTACATTTAAAGAAATGATGAGAGAGTTTAAATATTTCCTTATTGTTATTGTTAACCCTTTTGTCAGTGTGAAGTTTATAAAGGTAATTCAAAGGCTTCTTTGCAGCTTTGCAGATTAAAAATCATGTACTTATTAGCTAGTACCATTTACTCGATGAAATAATTTTCTCCTACTCATTTTTTGATAGAAAGCTGCCTTACCCTGAAATAGAAGAGCTGTATTTAGATCAAGACCATTTAGCATCTCTCCTCCTTTTACACAGAAGCTTTTTCTGGAGAAACAAGAGATTGAATGTAGTCAACTATGGGATTTTAATGATCAAAGCCAGGCATCTAAAGATGATCAAAGAGAGGCATCATTCTTTTTCAAAGTCAATAGGTTCTATGTATACTTTCTTTCTTAACAAGTTTAGTACTATATTTACCCAGACTTCCTTGCATATTAAGATTTGAGAGGCAGCTCAGTTATTCGCTTATTAACCCAAAGCATTATTTTGAATTTCCTAGACAGATAAGACACCTAAATGAATAATTTTAAATATGTCAGTTGAGCTACAGATGCATATTATTTTGCTCCTAAGACCACACTATGGAGTTATTGCTGATTAAAAAGATCATATCGTATTTGTCAGAATACAAATATGTATTATCATAATCATGAATATTACGCATATGCATTTCTATCCAAAAGATATTGTAAAATCATCAAAAACATTAGAAGTGTGGCAAAGCAACAGCAAAGGCTTAACTGTTAAGTTCACAAATCATTTCAGGTAGCTGTTATTGCTGTCCAGACTCGGCTAGAAACAGTTATAGCTGTGGACTGTTGTGATGGCAACAGAAGCATTTTGGAGAAGTGAGAAACTAATGGACGCAAAGCCTGTGGTCATGATGACATGTGGATGAGGAAAATGTACAAAGTCTTGTTAGCAATCAGTAGCTTTATAATAGCTTGTTATCTGAGAGTAAGAATCCATGATCAGCACACAGCAAAATCAGTAATTTCTCATGTACTGAATCAGTTTTACTGTTTTGATTTTATACTGCAGAAATATTTTTAAAAAGACTGGAGGACAAAGTACAGATTGTTTTTTGATGTATGCTAAATACCAAAAGATCTTGACAAGCTTAGCAGGAATTGTCATCCTGCCTGTTCCTCACCCTAGATATCTTAAATGTGCAATAATAGTGATGTACTTTTGCAGTATGCATTTTTATTTAGAACTTAATACATTGCCTAAAAAGCTATCAGCTGGAGGGTATATGAGGCAGAAGAGAAGCAAGTAGGAATCTCTAAAGCACACAATAAGCTACCACACATGTGGCAGTTTGCCTAGAACTGCCAACATCCTCCCTCAGTCTGAAAGAAATTGAAACATGATTGGTCAGGATGCAAGACAAGTGAAATAAATATTTTATATCGTGAGTTGGTTCTTTTATAGACTTGGCATTACATCACCGCATATTCTCTTAACTATGCAATAATCTGCCATGTATACCAAAGGCCCATAATTATAAAGGCATCAAGTGATATATTTATGATCATCAAGAGGAATCCACAAGCCCTGCAGGAAAATATATGAAGCAGTCTTCTAGTGAGTGAGATGGCTGGTCTAATTTCCTACCTGCAAAACATACCACTTTTTTATTGTGCTAAATCAGTATAACATTTGGAAAGCAAAAGGGTCAATGTTGGGTTTTTCTAACTGCATATAGTACATTATACATCACATTGATACAACTGGGAAGAAATGCTTGCAAAATAATTTGCTCATTTTCTATTTCAGAATTGTGTTCACTTTTCCTGTTTATAAAATGCAAATTCAAGGTGTCTTATTACTCTACCGCAGATCCATTTCTGGAAATTATTTTGAAGTGTTGTATACTTAAGACTAATTTGTTCTACACATTTAATATAAATGGAGGGAAATCAAACTCACAAGTATTCAGAAGTTTTCCAACCTTTTGATCCAAGCCACTTTTCCTGCAGGGTTGCCCTTCATCTGGATTGGGCTTGAAGTGCCCATAATTTCCAGGCACTAATTGCAATCAGAGTTGAAGTCCAACACAACTGAAGGGCTCACAGAGACCACAGTCATCTGGAGTCTTTAATGAACATATTTTATTCTTAAGATATCCCTCAATAACAAGGAAAAGAATTTCAAAAACGGGAGGGGGGGGGGACGGACTTCAGTCAGCCTGGTTTCATGGTCAAATCGGGAATGGAAGACAAGTTTAGCTGTCTCAGACGGGAAAATGTAGAACGTGTTATGTTCATAACGACCTGGAAGGGCAGTGTTAAAAACCGACCAAGAAAAGAAGGGGATCCAGCAATTTTTAGATCCCGTCAACTTCTAGGAGCTGGCCCAATTTATGTAAGCGCCTCATGACCATGTGCTGTGCAACACAAGCGGAACTCCACCTTCCTCGCTTCCCCTCCCACTAAGCAGATTGGGGGGAAAAAAGTAGAAGGAAGAAAAAAAACACTGGAGGAGCTTCCTTAAACCTAGTTTCCTCCTCTTCTTCCTCCTCCTCCTCCTCTCCCTCCCCCACCATTTCGCCTTCCTCCTCCCTCTTTATCCTCCTCCTCCTCCTGGCCGGAGCTTTTGTTTTTCTTCCCAGCTATTTCCCACACGTGATTGCCGTGTTTTTGCGCCGAGCGCTCGGCGGGCCGAGTGCACCTATAAATGCTAATAACTTTGGCCAAGGAGAGAAGAAAGGCAGAAGCCAGAGAGGGGAGGAAAGGAAAGGAAAGTGGGGGTGCATAACTGGGGCGCTCTATCCATGCAGGCAGCCGGGAGGGAGGCGGAAGACATGCCATGCAAGCCAAAAGTCCCCTGCTTCGAGCGGCTGGCGCTTCCTCGCCTCGCCCCAGCTTGCTGCTAACCCTCCGTTCGCCGCCGGGGAGGTCGCGCCTGCCACTCGAAGTCTCATTCTTGCCCGCTCCGAGGGAGGGACAGAGGGTGGACGGGCGGACGAGCGAGCGCCACAGACAATGGCGGCGGCAGCGGCGGCGGCTCCTTCTGCCGCCGCCGCCGCCAGCAACAGCAGCAGCCCCGGCGGTACCAGCAGCGGCGACGGCGGTATATTCCACCAGCAGCTGGAGCCCTGCTTAAGAAAGCCGCCGCCGCCGCCGCCGCAGCGCATGGACCCGCGGCGGAGGCAGGCTGCTCTCTCCTTCCTAACGAATATCTCACTGGACGGGCGGCCGGTGTTGCAGGGCGAGGAGGGCGGCGAGGAGAGCGACGTCGGCGCGGTAGCCGCTGCAAGGACTGCTTCTGCTGCAGCCTGCGGTATGAGCAGCAGCAGCAGCAGCAGCACTCGGACTCGTCGGGGCAACCTGACCGCTTTTCAGCCGCCCACCTCGCAGCAGTACGGAGCTTATGTCAGCGCCTGCGGTGGCAGCGGCAACAGCAGCAGCAACGTCAAGCTCACGAGCCCCCTGAGAGCGGCTGGCCGGCCGCAGCAGGGCGAAGACGACGAGCCGGAGGAGGACGAGGACGAAGATGCCTTTGCTAGCGTGCAGGTGCCCATCGCCGCCGCCGCCGCCCTCCCGGGCTCCTCTGGGACCCCCTGTGCAAGGGGTCGTCTCAACTCTTTCACTCAGGGAATCCTGCCCATCTCCTTCGCTAGAACCGCCCCACAGAACTATTGCTGCCTCGAGCAAGGCCCGGTAGGCGCCAGCGCTTTTGAGCTGCAGAGGTCCAGGTAAGTGGCATCCAGAAGGGCCTCGAATTTGTGTGGGTGTCTACTTTTCTTCAAAAGGGAAAAAAAAACACAGAAGGAAACAAACCAGGGTTTAAATCTAACCTTGAAGCTCTTTTGGTATCTAATGTCTGAGATGTGAAGACTTGAGTTTTGTGTCACTCTGCACATGCTCAAAGGTACACCTCTCTTTAAAAATATTAAAGGTGTTCCAGGGCTGATAACTGTTAACTTACATCGGGAGCACGCTATGGCCAGTTCTCAATTTTGACCAGTTATGTATTTATTACAGCAATTTATATGCCACGTAATTCCAAAAAGGCTTTGAACAACCGCCATGAGAAATGTCAGGGTTTGCAGCGTGTGTGCACAGGTAGAGGTGTCAATTTTAACACAGTGCTGAGAAGAAAATATTTTCTTTCTGTTCAGAGAAACTTCTGTACTTTGAGGCTTTAACATTTAGCAAAAGGGATTTGAGCTGAAAAATGAAAATGTGGTGAAAAGGGGTCATATGCAAATATCATGTAAGGGGAATTAATCGTTATGCATTGACACTGTTGCACTTATTTGATTTTTCCACCAGTACATATATCTAAGTTAAATCAGAAGTCTAATGCAATATCCATGTCCACAAGCGACTTGTTGCACCTGTTTGGGCTCAGACGCTAAAATGAGTAGGGCATGGTTAGTAGGTGGATGAGAGATTTAAGAAATCTCAAAGCTAAAAGACAAACTAAGGAGTTAAAACACCTTAGAAGAATGCAGTGGCAACCCCCTTCTGTACTGTAACCAAGAGGATTACAGTCTCTGTTCATAACTAAGTTGAATATGATGAATTTCAATAGTGTTTTGAAGACAACTAACCAAATCTCGGCACTAGTCTTGAAATCAGGATTTATGTCATTTTCTTATTGTGAAAGTTTGGGGCAATAATTTCTAAACCTGCTTTTTAGGCTAATGGAGAAGTCACTTTTTCCCAATTGCATTTCAACCTCCGAAATTACTACTCAGTACAAGTAATCCTCAATATATGATCACAGTTGAACTCAAAATTTCTGTTACCAAGCAAGACAGTTAAGTGAGTTGTGTCCCCTTTTATGACCTTTTTGCCACAGTTGTTTAGCGAATCACTGTATCTGTTAAGTGAATCATGCAGTTGTTAAGCAAATCTGCGTTTCTCCCATTGATTTTGCTTGTTGGAAGCCGGTTGGGAAAGTTACAAATGGTGATCACATGACCCACCCACCCCCAACAGTGCAACTCATAAATACCTGAATTTTGATCAAGTGACCATGGGGATTCTGCAAAGGTCATAAGTGAAAAATACTCAACTCATTTTTTTCAGTGCTGCTGTAACATCTGTCATTAAACAAAAGTTTGTAAGTCAAAGACTACCTGTAACATTTAGAATAGCACTTACATGTTATTAATGCTGAAACTACATATAGTAATCAAACCATCAATTAAAATGTAAAGCTATTGCTGCACCTTGATCAGATAGTCCGTCCTTTCCTGTTCCAGTTGTTAAGTTTAGTAACAAATAGCACTCCTATGGAAGAAGAAACCAGGCTACTCAACTGTTATTGATGCAAGGAAGTAGCTTGGAAAATTTCATTTACTCTCCCCTTTCCTTTTCTCTTTGGATGCTACTTGTAAACTGTCATAGTGGGTTTAGCATGGGGGTCAGTAATTTTCATTTTTAATGGTGTTATTTCATGAAATCATAGTGAAACTAATGAGAAGCAATTCTCCATTACCTTTCTGAAGTTCAAACTGGTAGATTGCCAATTAAAATAACAGTCATATCTAATCTTTTGTATGTTTTTGGGGGAGTGTTGATCTTAGTATCTGAAATCTTAATCCCTTCATTTATTCTCTGCTGTTTTCATGCATTATTTATGAGCTGATGCATCACCCCATCACTTGCACTCTGTTGTTTTTTAGCATTGATCTTTATTTAATGGGAAGCTGCTACAGCCTATTTGTTTAAAGCAGTCTTTCTCAACCATGATGGCTGGGGAATTCTGGGAGTTGAAGTCCACATTTCTTAAAAGTTGCCACAGTTGAGAAACCTGATTTAAAGAGTAAACATTCTATTTATCTTGGAAGTTAGGCAGGGTTGGCCCTGATTGGCTTGGATTAAGGACCATTTGGGAATTCCAAGTCTGTTAGCTGGATGAGGGATCAAGAAAAAAGCTTTAGAAGAAGACTGAGTAAACTTGGAAGTAGAAATGGAACAATGTGAAGAAACTTACACAAATGCCATGTCCAAGAGCTGAATTTATTCAAAACATCTTTATCTTACCTGTTTTAAACCATTAAAGAGAGTCTTCTAAGCAGTGATTGGTGAATAAATAAGACCAACAATCTGTAAATCTTTCCCCCTAATTGCTTTAAACTTGATTTAGATCTTAACAAAGATACCGTAATTGGCACAAGACAAGCATTTGATTGCTGCAGTTGAAACCTCAGGTTTGTATCTGCCCCAGGATATTAAGTAGTCTCATTGATCTGGTTAGGATAAAAAGTGCATGACAGAATCAAGATATATGTTTATAAAGGTAAATGTGTATTTGTTTGCTACAATGTGTGATTGCTTGTATAAGAATTTATACATTTATATTAGGTTTGTCTCTGTTTTTTGTCCCTCTGTGTCAGTGTTAACTTCTGATGGCTGCCCAGACAAGTAACTTCAATTTTCTTGGCAAGGTTTTTAGGAATTGGTTTGCCATTGCCTACTTCCTTGCCACTACACCAAACTGACACTCTCCCATGGAAAAACATAATTTATTGATGGGAAAATATATCCATGTAAATAATACTACTTCTAAAGAAAAAAAAATGGGTTTAAAAAGCAGGTTTAAAAATTATTGCCCCAAACTTTCACAATTGTGACCAGATTCTAGGGGCAACGTAGTTTTTATAATATAATTATCAGTGATAGGCTGTGGGCTGCACAGCATGAAAAATTTTTAATGAATGTAAATGGTTAATGTGAAATAATTGATATCACAATAGTCTTCATCTTTCTATAGCATTTACAACAAAACCCCTCTGAGATGAAAGAGAAAGCATGTGATAGTCTTCACCCACCAAATCATGTTAATAATAGCACAGAAGTTTAATTTCCCTAGCCCAAATTTAACATTTATTTATTATATCCTACTGTTTTCATATTACCAATTGTACCTTGTTTTTCTTTATTTGAAGCATGTCTTTTGGAGCTTAAAGGCTTTAATTATCTTTTCCTTTTTCAAACAAAATAGAGCTAAATTCATGCTCATATCAACTTAAAATAGGATTAAATAATTTTTGCTTCATTATGTTTTGGAACCAAGCCATTGTTTTGGGAAACAGGATGCATATACTAACCCATAATATGGTTTATTAGTTGGGTATAACATGCTCCGTCAAAACAAGGATTGCGTTTTCTTAATCTGGATTTAGCATGTTGTATAAACACAGCTAATGTCCTTCCAGATTTATTTTGTATATTTATAATAAGGCCCTGGCAGTCATTTGGCATTTAGTTTAAAGCCTTGACAATGATTTTATTTATTACTTAAAAGATTTATATTCTCTCCTTGCATGAAATAATCCTCAGGGTTTACCCAGAAATAAACCTTGTACCATTTACCTTGTACCTTTACCATTATATGATGGATGCAAGTCACTATTATGTGCTATATTTTCTCTGCTTCAAATATTTAATTTGAGTCTAGTTTAAGTATGCTGTTAACTTATGCAGAGTGATATTACATGACAAGCCAATATATATTTTACCACTAGTTGCTTGCCAGAGATAAAACATTTCCACTGATGGGAAATTATGATCCAAAATACGTGAAAAGCACCAGATGAGAGGAAGCAGAATCATGGTGACATCTCACTATAAAGCTCATCCATCCATTTATCTTTGTTAGCTTTGCAGAAATCATAGTATATGTGTCTTTTGAATGTTTAATTGGTTGAATCCTGCTTCCTCTAGTTATTTTTCAGTTTTAACTGTATAATTATGATTTTAATTAATTCTATGGAAATATACTATATAATTTTTGCCCTTTGAACTAGATGACCAACTGAATTAGATGTCAGATGTTTTCCTTCTGTAAAATATACTATATCGATTAAATGTGAAATAGTATTCAAAGTATTAATCCGATGACAGACAGAATATAAAACTCATATATAAATGAGATGTTCTCCATCTCAATTCTCCTGGGAATTGTTCATGAAGCTATGAAATGGTGTTACATATTTTTCAACAAATGCCAAACCATATTTTAAAATACTATTATTTTTTCTTTGCTAGTCTAGTGATTGTAAGGGGGAATTTATGAGCTTCATGTCCTGTCATCTCAATCCATCATTGAGTGGCAAGGAGTCAATATTGACTTGAAGATATATTTACACATAAAAGCAAATTAATTTAATATGAGTCTGCAATTATAGCATTATATCATTGCCATTATATTCATTTTTCTGGTAGATTCTATTTTACATCCAAATAGGTAGTGTTGTGTGTTTTCACAAATTATCTGCTAAATACTAGTTGCAGTAATACAAAATGCTACAATTTGATTTGTGGAATCTGGAGGACACGCTTTCTGTTTTGGTGTCTTTATATGCATCATTTTAACTCTGCCTTTCAAAGTAAAGAAACTGCAATGAGCCTTAAGAATAAGAAACTTAAACGCAGTATCTACAGAAGTTATCTTCTTTGCATCTAATCTTTATTTATTTTCCATGCAGTGTGATGTCATTTTGTACTGCTTTATTTATGTGGCTATCTCATTTTGGTAGTAATATAATTGCTGCATTTACTATGATATAAATTCTGACCAAATATGGTTAGAATTCAGCTTCAAGATATTTTTCCAAAATAAAAAAAATGATACAAATTAATTATTACTTTACAAGAATCTTTCACATTTCTGATTACGTATAGAAGAGATTAACTGAATATAGAACAGCTTCTTCTCCTGGAAAAAGTCTTCTGATATAACCAGTTATGCCAGTAGAAAGTAGAAATTATGTATTTGTTTATTTTGGCTACTGCATGTTCTCATGTGATACACTTTGAAACTATGGAATAGTTTATAGATTATAAATTATAGGTTGCATAACTTTATGTATGTATGGTGTATACACACACACACATACACACACACACCATACATATCGGTACGTACAGACAGACAGACTTATAGATTAGGAACTACTGTTGACTTGAGTGTCTTATAGTTTGATTTGTTCAACCAAATTCCATAACATCCAGGGCACAACTTGCTAAAACTAAACGATGTGGCCTGATTTATTATTTGGTAACTTGATGTAATTATTTTTGCACTGTGAACCTTTTTACTATTTTTGTTTAAGTTTTCATCCCAATATTAGTCACGACATAAAGTTCTTTATTTATTTTTTAACTGTATAAAATATTATATAAACTAGGACTTGGTTTTAAGGAAAACCCACTGGAACTTCTCATAGATTTAGGTAATCAATTAGAATATGTAACTTACACTGCATAATCAAAATCCTCAAGTCAGGGAGGAGTGAGGTCTTATTGATGAAGCTGTACTGTACTTTGAAGAAACTTAAAAGTAAGTACAACTTTGTCTCTGATTATTAATATGATTTCAGAAACTTGTTTCGTATCTGCTGCATTTGCTATATTGATCAGATTTGATCAAGCATTTTTCTAGATAACTAATTGCAGATATTGCATAAGACACCATCTTAGAAGAGACATCTGATGTGTGAGAGAGATTGGAGAATCCTTTTCTTTGCGGGGTCTGCAGTTTTACATTTCACTGCTACTTCGGTTTGCAGATCAGCACTGCATACGCCTATGGCTTGCGTGTCTTCATGAGACATTGGGGAATATCTCTTCTAAAATTGCATTAAGAAAATGTTATTGACTATGTAATCAATAAGTATCAACACCAACATGATGGCACATAATCGGATCAAAATAGCATGGGTGATAGCAACTGCTTATTTGTTAGTAAGGAAAAAACCCTTGAAAAATAAGTTAGTAGGGAAATGGAAAACACTGAAAGAACGTGAGTAGCTGCTTGCCTGACTTGAACTCTCACTGCATGATTTTGTTGCAAATTTGACTTTAAAATTGATCAATATAATTATAAACACACTCGCCGAACTATTTGTATTATGTTGTTCAGATATTAATGAATCTGTTATACATTTCTTAATCTTGAGAACTTTAACTTCAAAATAACACAACACACAGCCATTAATGTCTAAACTGCTGGCAACAAAAGTGAGTACACCCCTTTTCCCTCCCTGGTGTCATGTGACGTGTTAGTGTTACTCAGGTGTGAATGGGAAGCAGGTGTGTTAAATTTGGTGTTATTGCACTTTCTAATACTGATCACTGGAAGTTCAACATGGCACCTCATGGCAATGAACTCTCTGAGGATCTGAAAAAATGAATTGTTGCTCTACATAAAGATGGCCTAGGCTATAAGAAGATTGCCAAGACCCTGAAACTGAGCTGCAGCACGGTGGCCAAGACCATACAGCGGTTTAACAGGACAGGTTCCACTCAGAACAGGCCTCGCCATGGTCGACCAAAGAAGTTGAGTGCCCGTGCTCAGCGTCATATCCAGAGGTTGGCTTTGGGAAATAGACGTATGAGTGCTGCCAGCATTGCTGCAGAGGTTGAAGGGGTGGGGGATCAGCCTGTCAGCGCTCAGTCCATACGCCGCACACTGCATCAAATTTGTCTGCAGGGCTGTCATCCCAGAAGGAAGCCTCTTCTAAAGATTCATTCTTCCCAGTCCTTCTCCTAACTATTCAAGTTTTACCAAGGTTCCTGACCAACCTAGCACTCCATGAGCACCAAAAGTATTGGAGTCCTTTCCAGGAGCATCAAGGTGGCCCAGCAGCTATGACAACCTTCTTGGCAACAACAATAGGAAATTAATACATATTATTGATTTGTTTATTTAATGCTAAAAGGGATTAAAGCAACCCAGATAAATAAATGATAGAGTTATGGAAAAGCTTACTTTTGAAATGATTTTTAAGTTTTAATATATTGGGAATAGGATAATTTTCTGTATTGGTTTAGCATGATTCAAGAATCTTTGCTGATTAACTTACAGGGTGCTTTTGCTGTCTTTTCTTCATTTATGCCATCATTTCCTGTACAGAACAATATTTTAAAAGATTATTATGATGACATTCTTGAATATACCCAAATGAAACCAGGCAGAGTTAATATATTTTAAAAATTCTATCACCCCTATTTTTATCCCATTCTGCTAATAAATGAAGCAATTGTGATGCTTCTCCATTATAATCTATGGACATTTTATTTTTAATTGAATCTGGAAACTGTTCAGATCAAATCAGCTTGCTCTTGAATCTTGAAATCACATTTTTGAATTGAATTATGCCCTCTTTGAGCCTTGCCAAATCAAATTAGTACTGATTCTACTGGTCTAATACGCAAGAAAGGACTGAAAGGCTTTTCAGGTTCTCATCTCATCTTATTTGGCAGGTAACATGTTGTATATGTAAATTCTGTATAAAGAATATGTCAAGGCCACATACAATTCTCCTTCTTTACAAATGTAGGCATTTATGAATAGGCTGTGCAGAGTGAAACAAGGTCTATATCAGCATCAGCTATATTCTTATTATTCTTTTCTATTAAATTGTACACAAACTGTTAAAAAGAAAAGAAAATCTATATGTATTATTGTACATATTATTCCTTAATAGAAGCAATTTCAAAGATACATTTTCTATAAAATGATGAAATATCCCAACACAAGAATTCAGGCTCTCTTTTATTTTACAGAAGTTTAATAAAATACACTTTTTTTTGTGCTAACTGCAAGCTGCCACCTTGCAAAATATTCGTCAATATTCATACCTGTGTATGTTTCTGTGTGTGTATTCTTTTAAGCTGAGAATGGGAATTATTAATAGTTGTCGCATATATGGATATTATGGATATGCAACACAATACATCGTGTCCTTGTTGGTTTTACCATTTCATAATTTAAACCTAATTTGCTATTTATAATTCCACATTACATTTTGATGCATCTGATACCTAAATAATTTTAAAACAATTTATATCTTGACTCTAATTGAAAATTATGTGTTACTCAAATTATTTGGCACTATCTCTTGACATTACTGCAGCATTAAAGCCATGCTTTTGTAAGCCATAAACAGGAAAGCTTAGCCTGAAGATCATAACAGTTAATGAGTCTTCCAACCTAGTGGTCGAGGGCCATATTCAGCCAAACAAAGCATTGGATACAATTATTAGAGACTAAAATAGCTACTTGTAAAAGGAATGAAATGTTTCAAACAAGCAAACAAAAAATCCAGTTGCCATGATTCAACTTCCAGAAATTCTTAGAGGCCCTGAAAAGTTGTTGCTGAATTGTAATTTTTAATGTGACAAAATGGTGAAATATAAATAAGGAGAGTGTGCAGTTGTCATCAGATTATTACCATACCATTGCTTTACATGAATTGGATAACTAGCTTCCAAACCTCAGTAAATAACTGATAGAAAACAGTTTTATGTCTGCATTTTGTATCCAGATATTTCTGCAAGACATTATAGCAGGCCACAATATACCAGCTGTTATGTAATTAATAGATAATAAACTGTAATACTTTCCATATTTTCAGCATAGATAGGAAGATTTCACTGCATCTCTCTTCCTTGAAAAGTAATGTTCTACTTCCAAGATCAAATCTGAACATTTTGATTTCTGACAAAGTGTGAGACAATTATATGAAAGATGGGGGGGGGGGAATTCAATCAGTACCATGGTAATTGGAAAATGAAAATGTGAATAAGAAAGAAATTTCCACTTGCTTATACATTGGCAAAATATTATGTCTTTTTTGACAATCGGACTATAGACTCTCTGATGTATTTTCTATGTACTTACAGATTTTCTCCAGAATTCCTTGGATAATTTAAGAAAAAGAAATTGAATATTAAGAATATGTAGCTTGTAAGACAGCTTCCAATTAAGTGTGAAACAAAATGAGTTAATTAATAATAAATACCCAGAATTTCTGGCTGTGTGTCTTCTGGAATCCAGGTTGAAAAAGAAACAAAAAATTGAGAAGTTTTTTTTTCCTTTTTTTTGTCACTGGCCTTAATCACTTTATGGATGCTATAACAACAAAAATATTTATATTCCCAATTAGGAACAGTTGATTAAGGCTTAAAAACAATCATCACTGTTATGATTGCATCCAGCATCTGTTCCAAGCATGCGTCAAACTCATAACAAACAAGTGGTTAGGAATCCACAGCCGTTTTCTGTACAGGGCCACTTGCTTTGCTTACAGAGAAAGAACGCGTCAAGAGTTCAAATAGAGCAACATTTGCTTTTTTTTCTTCTGCCCGTTCTCATTCAAAGCAAGAAAAAAAAAATAAGGATAAGAACTTTTGCATAAAATTCTCAGTGGTGGAATTCATGTTTCATGTATTAGGTGGTTTGCCAAAACTTATTATAGCATGCCTGCCTAGCTGTATACTCTACCTACTTACCTGCCTATCATATCTCTTATCTACTATATTACCTACCTACTTATCTATATGATCTGCTTGTCTGTCTAACTACCCACGTTCCTATTACCTATATAGATTTCTACCTATACTGTAAATCAAGCACTTTAAACCAATAAAGATGTATGGGAGCTGGACAAGATCAAGAGAACATTCACTGAAGTTTTGAAGAGCATAGTCACCAGCCAAGTTCATTTGTCAGTTCTGAGGACTTTGAGAAAGTAAATTGCTAATTAATTTCATAAGCCTTTTTCATAACCCTAGATGAGTGAACAGAGTAGTCTTAGTAAAAGAATGTAAACCTATTAGGAACGCTGATGCTAAAAAAGTAAAAGTACTTGTCAGCTCTTATAAGGTTTGACTAATGTATAAACTGTTTCTTTATGTTACTATAAAATAAATGAAAAGGGTAGGAACCTTTATGACTCTGCTTGTTTAAAAATCTGTTTTCTGCTTGATCCTGAAACCCATGTGTGTATATCCATCACAGGCATCATGAAGGAGTTTCTCCTATGTATTTTTTTTTTTTAGGAATTAAAGCCAGACAAAGAGACTGCAGAAAATGAAGATATAAGAAAGTATAATTATCAAGAGACACTTGTAGCCTTTACACTGACAGTGAGTATTATGTAGTTGTTTCTTAAATGGGGTGGGAGAGATTGTCCTAGGACAAATATATATAACTTGGTTGTTTTCTTGCAGATGTTTCATTACCCAGACTAAATAACAATGTTAGTACAACAGCACTGTGTAGCACTGATTATGATACCAAGTTTGGGTAATAAAAATGTCCTCAAGAAAGCAACCAAGCTCAGAGATCACAAAAGACCTCTTATTTCAATCCTGAGCTACAAATATTCTCTCGGTAACATACATATTATAACTTTATATTTGTCTCTATGTTATGCTAACACTTTTTTAAACAAGTAAATCTACAGGTAGCTTGAAATATAGCTACATATAGTAATGGAGATTTCCTCTCCTATTTAAATAACATTTCTGAGGCAAGTAAACAGAAATGGTAATGGAGTGGAAAACCCTCTAGGCACTGCAGTTTTCACATACTAAAGAGAATGTGAACTGTTCCATTTGATTTTTCTTTTAAAAAGTAGCAGTAAGATACTGGCATGCAGCAAAAGGAAATATAAATGGACTAATTGGCTTGTTGAGAAAAACCTGCTTTCTCCTATAAGATCCTTACCTTAAATAATAATTTGGAGAGAATTCTGTTTGGATGATCTAATCTCTATCATACATTATTCAAGCAGGATATTCTTAGAGAATTCGGTACATTTTACATTCATAAAATAAATTATTGTATTGTATCTTTTAATTATTACAATCTTGAACATTTGAGGACCACAATAATCTTCAAAATCAGTCAGTACCAAGTAAGCAATAGTTTCGATCAAAATTGTATTGCAGTTATTAATTAAAAATGAACATTGCTTGCAGGCTTAAACAAGGTGTAAGCTTGTAAAGAATTGAAGATTGTATACAAAGCACGCAATGTGTACTCACTGATTATCTGAATATTATTATTATAGTAATTTTATTTTCCCTTTGAATATTTCACTTTATTTCAACAGCTGAGAAAATAAATTTTACACCTTATACTTATGAATTGATATGAATTATGCCTTATGAATATGGATACTGTTCTGCTTTGACAACTAGAAATATCAGTGGACAAAAATCTGGTTAGAAAAAAACTTATTTAAAAGTCTATATGGTAACACTCAAGATCTTGTGGGAGCTTCATCACTGAAGGCTTTCAAGAAAAGATTGGACTGCCACTTGTCAGAAATGGTGTAGGGTCTCCTGCTTGGGCATGGGGATGGACTAGATGACCTACAAGGTCCTTTCCAACTCTGTAAATCTGTAAATCTCCTATATACAACAAAAGGTATAGAATTTGGATTTAACTATTAGAATTATTTTAGATTTGGTGTGCAGTATTTGGATCTTGCTGCTCATCTGCAATTTATGGACTTACCCTCCTAAAAATGAGAAGACTAGAATGAAGAAATGATCAGGATAAAAAAAATCCTAACTTAATTTTAATTTTATTAAAATGAAGAAAACTAGTGTTTTCATCATTTTCTCTTACTTTCACATTACCAGCAAATTGTGTAGGGCTCTAAACTCTACCTCCAATTATTTGTAGAACCACAGGTGATTTGAGTCTTTTGCAGCACATAGTTGTCTGTGATATATGGGCTAGCACTTATTTTTTACACTTAGTGAGATATCCCTTCAAATGCTTTGCACTTAGCGAAATGTCTGATGAAATTCTTTACAGTTGGTGTTACAATAAACACCAATAGGTTTCCAGATTTCACCAGAGTGTTATACTTTATAAATGATCAGGTGCTATAAAGAAGGAGGAGGAGGAGGAG
>JANHFL010003122.1:97271-123860 GCA_032468155.1 Oxyrhabdium leporinum
CAACACACAGCCATTAATATCTAAACTGCTGACATCAAAAGTAAGTACGCTCCTAAATGATAATGTCCAAATGGGGCCCGAGTAGCTTTTTTCCTCTCTGGTGTCATGTAACTTGTTAGTGGTACAAGGTCTCAGGTGTGAAGGGGGAGCAGATGTGTTAAATTTGGTGTTATTGCTCTCACTCTCTCATACTGGCCACTGGAAGTTCAACATGACACCTAATGGCAATGAACTCTCTGAGGATCTGAAAAAATGAATTGTTTCTCTACATAAAGATGGCCTAGGCTATAAGAAGATTGCCAAGACCCTGAAACTGAGGTGCAGCATGGAGGCCAAGACCATACAGCAGTTTAACAGGACAGGTTCCTCTCAGAACAGGCCTTGCCATGGTCAACCAAAGAAGTTGAGTGCCCATTCTCAGTGTCATATCCAGAGGTTGGCTTTGGAAAATAGATGTATGAGTGCTGCCAGCATTGCTGCAGAGGTTGACGCGGTGGTGGGTCAGTCTGTCAGTGCTCAGACTATACGCTGCACGTTGCATCAAATTGGTCTGTAGAACTGTCATCCCAAAAGGAAGCCTTTTCTAAAGATGATGCACAAGAAAGCCCGCAAACGGTTTGCTGCACACCAGCAGACTAAGGACATGGATTTCTGGAACCATGTCCTGTGGTCTGATGAGACTAAGATAAACTTATTTGGTTCAGATGGTGTCAAGTGTGTGTGGTGGCAACCAGGTGAGGAGTCCCAAGATAAGTGTGTCTTGCCTAAAGTCAAGCATGGTGGTGGGAATGTCATGGTCTGGGGCTGCATGAGTGCTACCGGCACTGGCGAGCTACAGTTCATTGAGGGAACCATGAATGCCAACATGTACTGTGACATACTGAAGCAGAGCATGATCCTCTCCCTTCGGAGATTGGGCTGCAGGGCACTATTCCAACATGATAATGACTCCAAAAACAATCACTGCCTTGCTAAAGAAGCTGAAGGTAAAGGTGATAGACTAGCCAAGCATGTCTCCAGAACTAAACCCTATTGAGCATCTGTGGAGCATCCTGAAGGTCTCTAACATCCACCAGCTCCGGATGTCGTCATGGAGGAGTGGAAGAGGACTCCAGTGGCAACCTGTGAAGTGGCAACCTATGCCCAAGAGAGTTAACGCAGTGCTGGAAAATAATGGTGGCCACACAGAATATTGACACTTTGGGCCCCATTTGGACATTATCACTTAGGGGTGTACTCACTTTTGTTGCCAGCAGTTTAGGCATTAATGGCTGTGTGTTGCATTATTTTGAGGGGACATCACATTTACACTGTTATACAAGCTGTATACTCACTACTTTACATTGTAGACAAGTGTCATTTCTTCAGCGTTGTCACATGAAAAGATATACTGAAATATTTACAAAATGTGAGGGGGTGTACTCACTTCTGTGATATACTGTATGTAGTAGATATATTTAACAAAGTTATCATTTGTGTGGTTTGGGTAGGGATTTTATATCCCCTGCTTTTTCCTGCCCCCATCCCTAATATTTTGTAAAACTGTTACATGTTAAGATCCTAATAAAGGTTTAAAGGTTTCCCTGTCCATTTATGACCAACTCAAGGGGGTGCTGCTCATCTCCAATTCTCAGGTGTGTTGTCTGACAGATGCTTCTGTCATCATGTGGCCAGCATAAAAGTATGAAACGTAGTAACGGAACGTAGCAACCTTCCTGTCAGAGCAGTACCCAATTATTTACTTGTATTTGCATGCTTTCAAACTGCTAGGTTGGCAGGTGGGGAATGGGAGCTGATGCTAATATATGAATTAATATCAGATCTTGGTGGACAGAAATGGTGGTGGATAGTAATTTGTAGTCATAGGACAAAGATTTTCAGTTGCTTGACAGTAGCAATAATAAAACCACATAGAACCTGGTTCTAGGTAAAAGTTTGAGTAAATAGAAGTAGAATTTTTCATGGAAAAAAGTGAAGTCAGGTTTTGAGAATTCTATTTGTTGTTCCATTCTGAGAAGTGTTCCATTCTGTTCCAACAAGATGGTGGAGGAAGGAGTATTGGAAGGCTTACTTTCTCAGCATTCCATGATTGCTTGATCAGATGGGCAAATTAGAATCCAAAGCCTGTCAGGATTTCTTTCTGCCCCATCTTACACTGAATGAAACCAGGGCATGGTTATTTTCAATTTATTTTTCATGCTTTCTCAGGACTGAGTATTCTGAAAGCTCCTCTTAGCAGTTCATAGTTTCCTTCCTCATTCCCAAGGCCAAGTCTACATTCCTTCATGCACACCCATCTTCAGAATCATCTCCCCTCCCAAACACAAATACCAACCAAGGAAATGGACACAGAATCCCTTCTCCCTTTCTGCTGAAGGACAATAGGAAAGAGGAAGGAATAATGGGTAGGTTCTCCACCTTGAACTATTTAGAAAAATTATTAAATGTGGGATATAAATAGATGATAAATAAAATGACAGAAAAAGCTAGAGAGAAATGGAAGGTACACCTTCCCCTCCTGTTATAAAGCAACCACCCACTGGAGGGTCTACTCTGGCATGAAGCAAGGAGTCTTCTTCATCAAAGGAGTCATTGTCTATTGATAGCAGTGACAATTGATGGGGACAAGGCATATGTGCGAGATTCAGATGGAATTGTTGGACACCGTATGGTACACAGTTCTTTGCCTCTTCCCACAACCTCTCATGTTTCATGGGAGTCTGTCCAATGAATTCTAGATGGTCCCCTCATGTGTAGAATCCAGAATTCGTTCCATCTAGTACTTATCCATTCACCAAAACGAGAGTGGGGGACGGGGAGGGAAGAACAGGTGCAGAATGCAAGGGACACGGCTGCTTCTCTTGAACAAAAAGTAACTGGTAAAATATCAGATGAATCATCATTGAAACAAGATTTCAGACATAAGGCCTGTGGATTAATTTGATGGATAATAGGAAAAGTGTCAATAAATTTTGAAGCCAGCTTCTTAGAATAGGTTAGTCAGTTGACTAAATTCTTGAGTGTAAAGAACTCCCTTCCCCAAAAGATAAATTGTGAGGGAGAAGTTACCTGGAAGCTTCTGTGCTTTTGAATCTTTCATAGGAACATTGGCTGGCTCTGGGGAAAGAAAGTTAAGAAAACATGAAGTCCCAACTCAATGTTTGTGGTAATACCTTCCGGGTGTAGGATGGAATCTAATTGACCAGACTTCTAGGCACAGGCAGTAACTAGATATAGTGAAATTAAGATTCAATTTTATTTTGTTGTCTCAAAATCAAGACTCATGTTTTCTGCAAATCAGATTTTCTCTGGCACCTAATTGCTATCTTTGATGGATCTAGCCATTTTTCCTTCTTTTTTTGAAGTTAATCCTTTTTTAAAAAACATAATGCCATTGGGTATTTTCTTGCCACTGTTTTTTCCCCATAAACTTTAAATACAATTTTTAAAAGATATTTTAAGAAGAGACTGGACAACCATTTGTCTGAAATGGTTTAGAGTTCCCTGCTTGAGCAGGGAATGTGACTAGAAGACTTGCAAGATCCCTTCCAACTCCTATTCTGTTACTCTTGGTGCCAGTTAGTTTCTTGGGCAGTTATAATCTGAAAGTAAGCCTCTGCAAATTGACTACCAGTTATTAAGCTTGAGATACTCAATAAATATGTGTGTGTGTGCGCACACACATACATATATTTGCTGATGTATGCACACATATAATCTTTTGGCCTTTCTATAACTCTGGTTAAAAGAAGATGTTGACAGGAAGTATTAGCAAAGAGAATAATTGTTGCAACATCTTAGATCTGCTGGGTGGAATAGATTCAGTTGGAACAAAAGACAAGAGTAACCTCTTTTCCATGTTAATGGGTGTTGGCATCAACATGTCAAATATAAATAAAGAAGGGGCAGAACTTGTTTTGTGGCATAACAATGCATGTTTTGGCATTTTGATGAAATGTTAGCTTGGTACGCATACCCTTGATGTTGTCTCTTGTATTAGTAGCATATTGTTTTAGGACAAATCATCTTCATTATAATTAAATGAAATAAAAAGTCCTTTTTATTGTATACCAGAATATATATGGCTTATGTACTAGTGATAAGTATATAAACTTTATACTCACTTTTTAAAAAAACTGATGATATTTTGAAAAGGAATCAATGTTCATAGTCTTTCTTTCACACATAATCTTTTTTTTATCATCTTCCATCACATTGCATCTTGTTTTTAATATTGTAGCCTAAGTGGAGACACATGATTGATTTGAAATTCTTTTCTTTTTCCATTGACATTTCTGGTCAACTTACTTCCAATTCTGCAGCATTTCTTGGACAGGTATTATAGAATTACTGAGATGTATTTTTGGAAGGCCTAAGCAATGTAGCTTATTCAGGAACTTGGCCGGGTACTGGCAAACAAAAAAAACACCAAAAACTCCAGAAAAAATGAAAGCAGTTCCACTTATTCTGCTGCTTCAGTTTGACCTTTGTATAGTTTTAAATAATTGCTGAACAATCAACACTTCCCTAAAATAGGCATAGTTTAATTAGGATTTTGAAGTTACTGTTAGCATTATCTAAAGATATTTGATTTGTTTGTTCAATTAAGCACTCTACAAATCATTAAATGGAACTAGATATTTATATGGGTGTTCAGATAAATAAGTAATCTGACAATACTATTCAGTTGCCAGTATTCAATTGTGTTTGCTCTTTAAGGGCAGGTATGTATAGCACAATTTTTAATACTGTTAAATTGCAAGTAAAATATTAAATAATTTATTTTACCAAAGGAAATATACTTCTTTCAAATAATTGGGTTCTACAGAACTGAATGGTCCTGATATGTCAAATGCACAGGTGAAAGAAACTGTTCTTTATAGGCATGTCCTTGTAAATAGTGACGTTTTTGTTCATTCTTTGCTGCAGTACTCTCATGTCTATATTGTAAAAATTATTCAAGTGATGTTTTTGTAACACATTTTAAAGATCTCTTGCCTTTTCATGTACTACAGAAAACAAGTAATTCTTTATTTTTATTCTTCTGCTTAAGGCTGTAGTATGGAATATGTAGTGAGGGGAACACAGGTCAGATGATCTAGATCCCAATGCAATATAAAAGGTAAATTACCTCTGAAATTAATTATATGAAAGCTATCACTTGTGGACCAGTTGTGAGTTGTCAACTGGTTGGGTAATCCACACTCAGAGAAAGTCAGAATTTATAGTTTTAACTTATGTACGCTCAAAGGATGGCAACAAAGACAATATACAGACTTAAGGATGTGACCTGTGCCAATAGGTTGCAGGAGCTTGGGATGTTCAGGCTGGTGAAAAGAAGACTAAAGGGACACATGATATCAGTGTTCAAGTACATGAAAGCATATCAAATGGCAACTATTTTGCATTGCTAAAGAAATTCAGAATATGTACAGTAAAAAATACTTGTAGTTCAGGCTTTAGATTTTGGCAGTGGTTTGCTCTCCGAGCTTGTTTTCATTTAGTTCCCAAATGTTTCGTTACCAGACTAGGTAACATCAGTGGGAATTGTGTTACCTAGTCTGGTAATAAAATGTTTGGGAATTAATGGAAACAAACTTGGAGAGCAAACCACTGCCAAAATAACATGTACAGGTTAGAGCTATCTACGTCTTGTTTAAACACAAGGGAAAACTTTCCAATAATAAAATCAGTACTACAGTGGAACCGGCCAGTTACGGAGTGATGAGTTCTACAGCTCTGGAAATTATTAAGACAGCCACCTCTGAAAAATAGTTTAATTGGTTTCCATGCACATTGCAGAGAATTGACCTAGATCAAGGGTGTCAAACTCAATTTCATTGATGGCTGCATCAGGGCTGTGGTTGACCTTGGGGGGAGTGGGAAGGCGGGGCTGACTGGGTGGGCATGGCAAACTGGGTGGGCGTGGCCAGCTTGACACCACTCCCTGGGTGTAGCTGACTGGGTGGGCGTGGTCAGCTTGACACCACTCCCTAGGTGTGGCCGACTGGGTGGGTGTGGCCAGCTTGACAACACTCCCCAAACTGCTGGCATGTTTCCTCTTCGCACTGGGTAGACTGGGCTGAAGCCATGCTGGCCCAATGTTTCCACTTCGCATTGGGTAGACTGGGCCAAAGCGATGTGGGCTGGCCCCTTACATTTTTCAGGATGGTCCTGTGGGCCGGATCCAACCACATCGCAGTTTGTGTTTGACACCCCTGACCTAGATGAATTTCACAATTCTATAATTCTGTGAATGTAATATTGGATGCAATTGAATCTTACATTACATATTCATTTATTTACTTATTTATTTACATCAATTTTGGGGAGGCAGTAGTAAGTATTGGGAAAAATTGATATATTAGAAAAAAGTGAAAGAAATGAGAATGTAAGTAGAAGAGTTGCAGAAATATAAAGTACAAGTCCTATATAGAAACAATATTGGAAAACATATTAATGCATAGAGGAATGAAAAATGGCTATAAGGAAATAGGGTGTGATAATTGCTTAGAACAGAAGTAAAAAATTATCTTACCAAATGCCAAAGAAGACTGCTGGGTAGATTAATGAAATAAAAGAGATTGTGAATAAAGAAAATGAAAAAAGATATAAGAATTTAAAAATAAGAATGTAAGGAAGCTATTGTATAAATGAATGTTGAAAAGACTAAGGTTCAAAGTGTAAATGGCATAAAGCTTGAGAAATATTGAAATATGGACTTATTGAAAGTACAAGCAATAATTGAATATTAGATACATTTCACATACAACCTGTTAATAGGATGGTTATCCAAGTTTATACTCCAATCAGTGAAACAGAAGAGGAAGTTGATGGCTTTTATAGTCATACTCAATCTGAAATCATCAGAACTTGCAAGCAAGTTCTGCTGCTTGTGATTGGATACTGAAATGCCAATGTTGGAAAGAATAAGGACAAAAATGTGGTTGAATTGTATGACATAGGAAAGAGAAATGAAGCCTGATCTTAATTCAAAAGGAGGCTCCAAGCTTAAATTGGTATGTTAAAGGATGCCAATGGACAGATAGTAAGCAATTTAAAAAAAATAAAACATGGAAGGAGTATACGAAAACTCTGTACAGTAGCAATGTTAGTGTGCAAGATATTTTAGAAGATGTTCCATCATCACAAGAAACTCTAGTAATAGAAGATGAATTTAGATCACCTCTTTGGTCATTACCAAGTCAGGTGGCTGCAGGAATTGATATAATATCTACAAATATATGGCATATGGAACAGAAGAATTAGTAAAAAGCTATATCGAAACTATGCCAGCAAATCTGGAGAACAACAAAGTGGCCATAGATTGAAAAAACCAATCTGTCTCAGAATTGTGCACGTAATGATTTCTTGTTTCTTCTGTAACATTTTATGGAAACCAAAGTTGGATATAAAAGAAACAAGATAGAAAGTGTAATGATGCTATAGAACTTTGGTTTAGGAGAAGGCTCCTGAGATTACCATGGATACTCAAGAAAACAAACGAATGAAACATTTTATTAATTTTTTATTTGATTATTTTCTTCTATTATTTTTATTTTTATATATCTTTTTCTATTCCTTTAAGCTACCTTGAGTTGCCATATACGAATAGGTGGCAATATAAAATTTCTAAATAAATAAAATAAATTGAACTAATCAATCCACAGTTTTATTTGCTCTCACTGGTACTGATAACTATGCTCAAATTACCATATTTTGGACACATATAAAGATCAAGCTTTATTGAAAATCTATAATGTTGGGAAAGGTAGAAGGGAAGAGAAGAAAAGGATGACTAGCAGCAAAGTATATTCTTAATTACAGAATATTAATTGAAAGACTTGGAGGACCAGGTTAGTGACAGATCACCTTGGAGAAAGATATATGTGATTGCTAGGAGTTGATACCCATTTGGTGCCATAAAATTGAACTTATGGAATTGTTGTGCAGCTTGTTTATTGTTTGTGAAGAATGTAGTTCTACTTGGCAGTTTTTGGGATGCCATTATTGTTCCCCTATATACAAGGAAAATAATAAGAATGAATGTTAAAATGACACAGAAGTGATGTTTGGAAGAATTCTGATCAAAAGGTTACAAGAAGTTAAAATAAGCAAAAATATCAAACTTAGGCAAGATTGGTGCAAACCAAATTTTTATCTTCTGGAAATATTTAAGAAATGTACGAACGTGAGGGAGAAAGTTTGCTATGTATTTGTGATTTTGAGATAATGTAAATTAATTGCTAGGCTTGGATTATGGGATGTTTTGCTTGAGTAGGTAGTTGAAAATTGATTGCTGAATGAGATAAGAATGGTGTATCATGGAAACAACCATGTGTAAGAGAATAAATAGAAAACTTAGCAAATGGTTCAACTTTGAGCAAAGATTAAGCCAAGGTTGTATGAATGAGAGCAAATATTTTGTACAGGAATATTGTATTATGTAAAATATTGGGTAAATTTCCTACATTTTAATCATTTTCAAAACCAGCGTATCCTAGATTGCCTTTCAATGACATTCTCACTTTTCACTAAATTTTTATTAAAAGAAGAGCAGTTAATTTCCAGTTCTGGATGGCTCTCAAACATACTTTTATAAAGAGCAAATCAGGAAATAGCAGCCATATAAAAACTTGAATAATTCATGCAAAAAATCTGACTGTTGGCATAACATCATCTGCAATTTATTATGTAGCTGAGCCTGGCATATTATGTACTTGTTGATACTTGGGAATAGGCCGCATGTTATGTCTTTGTTGCTTTTCAAATTTAGAATCATTGGAAATTGCAAGGAAGAAACTGGGATTAGATACAGTTTAAATTAAACATCATCCTTTTTTTAAAAAATGTAAAATTTAATAAGACTTTTAAAGAAGAGCAAGATTAGCAATGGCTAATTCACTAAAGTTCACTCTTATTCTACTGGGACCATAGGCAAACAAAAGTAACAGGATCTCTATTAGAGCATACAATTTATTATTATTTATAATTAATAAATTATAAATCAGCAGCATTAGCAAAAAACAGTGTGCTTGGCCTTTACATATTTTAGTCCACCCTGGTTCCCTAATTCTAGTCATAAATAATATGCAACAACAACATAGTTTCAGTGATTACATATGGTGCTTGCTGAACTCTACGGGTATATAAATAAATATTCCCTTATTGGAACTGATACACTCCATTTTTCTGAAATACGCCTTGGGGTGTATAAATCCAAACCAATTCCAGCAGTAAGGGCAGAGTTGGCTATATACCCTATACCAGGGGTATCAAACTCAAGGCCTGGGGGCCAGATGTGGCCCACGGGGTGCTTAGATCTGGCCCTCAGGGCTGCCCTGGAAACAGCAAAGAACCGGCCCACGGTGCTTCTGCCAATGAAACGGAGCTCAGGAGGGTTGTGTGTGATCTTCCCAAGCTCCATTTTCACTGGCAAAGGGTTGTAAGAGTCCATCACAGATGAAAACAGAGCTCAGGAGCCCGTTTTTGCTGGCAGAGCGTTCAGGCCACCCCAGCCCCCCCGACACAAGTGTCGTCGACCTGGCCCTACCCACCCTGGCCACGCCCCTTTCCACCCCCAGTTCAAACACAACCCCGATGCAGCCCTCAATGAAATCGAGTTTGGGATTGACTCCATGAGTGATGATTTAGTATGAATGTGTCTGTTTTTTTCTGTATTAGTTTGGTAGCTTCTTTATATGATCAGACAACTAATCAATTAAATGCATTGCTATTATTGTATATTTTTATCTCCCCTCAGATAATACTAATGGATTATAATGAAATATAAACACATTTATAATATTTCTAGAAAGAAGTTTTCATGGTGTATTATACAATTCTGAGGTGAGAATGAACTAGTGTACCCAAAATTTAGTTTGAGCAAAAATTGCTTGGAATTCCAATTCCATAATGACTGCATTCAGATAGCAAGTCTCAAATTATCTTTGGGTCTAAATGAAATATTTAGACAATTTTTTCCCATCTGTGTGCTTTAGCTCCATTGGACTGTTTTAGAAATTAGCATTTATGTGATTGTACCTCCTCCTTTTTTATTATCGTCCTTTATATGAGAGAATTTCCATGCAAAATAAATCCAGATACTGATTTAATATGCCAGAATATAACTACCATTATGTGGATATATCCAATCCATGATTTACTCCTTTCACATGAGCAGAAAACTGAAGCAAAATTAAAGGTTTTAAGTCTTAATTTTACATAATACATACAGGTAGTCCTCAACTTACGACCACAATTGAGCCCAAAATTTATGTTGCTAAGTGAGAAATTTGTTAAGTGAGTTTTGCCCAATTTTACAACTTTTCTCGCCACATTTGTTAAATGAACCGCTGCAGTTGTTAAGCTAGTAACATGGTCGTTAAGTGAATCTGGCTTGTCAGAAGGTCGCAGAAGGGGATCACGTGACCCTGGGACACTGCAACTGTCACAAATATGAACCAATTGTCAAGCATCACAGATTTGTGATGTAAGATTTGGTATTCACGATACATGTATTGATGATCTCAGGATTGGATTAGTGAAATGCATTCTTTATAAGAAGGATCCAGACCTAGCTTAGAATTCAGTAGCATAATTATTGAGTGGGTTTTCAGAGTCTGGGGAAAAGGATGGTGGCTTACAAATACTGCAAGCTCAGAACCTCTCTACACATTCTTCTATTATCAAGAAAATAGGTAGCTACCTCCCCAGTGCATGAACTGACTGGTTATCAAGTGAATCAAGAAATCTATGCCTCTGAACTGGGCTACAGTAAACAAACCGCTGCCAAGATACCCATTACCCTTTTCTATTTCAACAAATCTGGTTAAAGAAGACTGTGAACACCTTGGCTCTTTGGTTGCAAGCAGCTGCCAAGAGCTTGACAACTATACTGGTTTCCAGTTGGTCTCAAAGTCCCAATCAAAATGTTCACTGTAATGTTCAAAGCCTTATGAGCCTGAGGCCCAAGCTATCTGTTGGCAATACACCAAAGTACTAACTTAAGCTTGAATTGCTTAGTTAATTAAATAGATTTGGGATGCACAGAGTTGCCATGCATAATTGAGTCTTTTTCAGTCAACTGAAAGGGAAATTATATATTTTTTCACTTTTGGAATACAAATAAGTCACAATTATCCTGCTTCATAGAAGCACGCCAATCAAGCAAGGAATCTGTGATGCTGTTTGCCTCTTGTTGGTAGCAGTAACAAAATTTTCAGCACCTCTACTACATAGTAAATGTGTATGCATCTCAGCATACATGCATGTGAAGTTCAGGGTGGGCAAACCAGAGAATGAACCTCTTGGTTGGTTCACCAGCGACAGAGGTCTGCGTAGCAAAATGAAAATCTCTAATTTCAACCTGAGCCCTGTGGCATCAATAAGGCAATCAATTTGGATTTTGTGCCAGATTTTCCAACAAGTACAACCCTCCTGGCGTTTGCTCCTTTACCAAATTTGATAGTGTTTTTCTTAGCCCAGAAAATCAATATATTTCAAGGTTAACAGAGATAGGGCCACAAGATGACAGGAAAAAACCCCTAAGAAGCCACAGTAATTTAATAGCTTTATTAGGACCAATTAAAATATAACAAAAGAAGTGAACAAGACATTGTATCAAAAGGGGAAAATCTGGCTGGAAATTAAACAAGGTTTTTCTTTTAACAAAAACCTTAGTCTCATCTCAATTTCTTCATGCATGAGCACAGTCTGATTGAATTAAATGACTAATTAGCCATGCATGAGGGAGATAGAGAAAATAGCCACAGATGGGAATGGCCATTGACACATCACCTAAAAAAAGAGAGAGCAGGTTTGACCACATTTACACATGCTAATTTATTTTTACAGGAGCTTATCTTGAAAAGGTGCTAAAATGTCACTAGAAATACTCCAGAGAGTGGGGAAGGCCACAAGGTACATCTTGATAACTACTGGTGGAAAGTTCAAGGTTCTTCCTTTCTTAAGATATCCTAAAACCATGGATAGGCTGGGCAATCCTTCAGGGCATGATGGTCTTCAGTAAAATAAGACACCAGGCCACCATAAGATCAGATATTCTATCTTCTTGGCAAGGATGACCTCACTACATTAACCAATGCATTATGGGGTTGATAGCTTGGTTCAAACAGATTATAGGATTTAGCATAGTAACAGAATAGCATTCCTTTTGGCTGTCTTCTGTCTCTCTCTCTCTTTCTCTTTCCTTTTCTCTTTTCTCTTTCTCTTTCCCTCTTTATTGTTTCATAAATCTTGATATATTGGTGCAAAAAATCAGAATCATATGAATTCCAATTCATATGATTTATTGTTCATACCTATATACAAGAATCTGGTCAACTAACAGTCAGCATTAAATTAGCATCAGATAAGAATTAATACAATTCAAGAAGAGTTGGACTTAGACTACTTGTGGGAACATAATGGCTCTAGGCTGATTCCTCTCTTGATTCCACCCTCAGGCTCTGCCTGGTCTTCTCCTATTTTTTAAAGAAGTTTTTTTTTTTAAAAAATATATATACAAATTTTGAAAGAAAAAGTAATGAATGTTAAAAATAGTTTCTGTTAATTCTAATGTTGTATTTATTGTTTTATTGTTTTAATGTTTCATAATCTTGTTTTTATCAAGTTAAGCCTCTCAGAGTCATGTGATAGTGAGATGGGCAACATATAAATTTAATAAGTTCATTAAAGTAAAGAAAGGTAAAAAGTGGAAAAGCATTCAAAAACAGAGAGAAAGAAGAGAAAGAAAGGAAAGGAAAAGTTACAAAGAATCAGCTTCAGATCTTCTTAGCAGTTACAAGTACAAGTACAGCGAAATTCTGAATTAGTCTAATTCTGTGCCTGGTCATCTCATTTTTTTCTGTGAAATGACAACATAACAAACACAGATCTCAAGGAGATTAAAGTTCCTTGCCTCTCTGAAGATACTTATGATAAAACAAGACTTTCCACTTGAGATTGTATAAGTTATAAAATACAGTAAAAGATAGGATAAGAAATATTGTGATCATCACAAATCATTTTGTTTTTCCATTGCTGTTTTAATGAAGAAGCTATAGACCGCACAACACTTTCCTCCTGTTGTGTTATATATTAGTTACACTGAATTTCAAGGAGGATGCTGCTTGAGTTGTGATAAATTGTGGGGGCTCTGTTGCTATGAATAATTGATGCTTAAGGATTTAACATGCCAAATACTCAGGAGCAATCTGTTTTAGCCTCTTTGTCATGCATTTATCTAAAAGTTGTTCCCTCAAGGCCTGGCAAGTAAAAACTGTGTGTGTGTGTGTGGGGGGGTGTTTCCATGTGGATGACATGTTTTTGCCAGTGACAAAACTCATAATCTGCACGAAAGTGTACAAATGTTGATCTGCAGGAAAGACTCTAGAATAATTTTAAACATGATGTTGTACCTTAGGAAAAGAGAGATGGAGGTGCAGTGTTAGACTCTATCAACAAATGTGTGGAAATATTTGCAAGATAGTTCATATAAATTTAATAAATATTTACTAGATGAACTCTCACTCAACCTGATCCCCTAAAATCTTTACACTGTCCTAGCAACAAGAGCACTTGTGACTCCAGTGATAATGAAGGAGCGAAGAAATACTTTCAAGCTACATTTGTCTATCCTTGGACAGCAAAGATGATATGATGATCCAGGGCATGGCACGAAAGCAACAGAGCCAGAGAACAGGTCTAACTCCCTTTTATTGCTCCAACTTTGCCCCCAAATGTCCCCACCTTTACTACAAGTCCTGGAGCAAAGCTCTCACACGCACCTTCAACAATCTCTGGTTGCCAGTAGTCCAGTAAGCAAGGTGAACAAAGCAGTAACCAGAGCAAGATGTTCAGCGAAGCAGGCAAACTGGGAAAACGTCACAAGACAGAGCACATTCATCTCCAGGCGTCGGCAAGTGCATATGAGGCTCCACAGATTCAACACTTGTTCCCGACAAATGCCCCTCCCACCAGCATCTTTTTACATTTCGGTTCCCAAGTGTGCCTTGTGAAGGGGGCGGGGCACTCTCCTCCCTCGTAGCTGCTCAGTCTGCGTTGTTCTCGCCTTCTCTCTTCTCCTCGTGCTTAGGATCAGGAGGGGGTGGTCCTGGCTCCTCACCTGAGCTCTGTCTCTCCTCCTCCCTGTCTGCAAGACTTTCCAATCCTGAAAAGCCTTGCCCAGACTGGCTCTGCCCTTCCCCAGTTTCTTCCACAGCCAACAGAACCCTCTTCTTGACCTCTGTCGGCTCCTGTTCCAGTTCATCTTCCCCAAAGATTCAGGCTCCAACGGGGGCATGACAGGTGGCTAGCAAGCAAGTACTGGAGCACATAACATCAGACATGTCTCTATAAGGCAAAATCACAAAGCCACTTCTCATTTACCTTGGCCATGTCATGCATAGGAATTCACTGGAGAAAGCAATTATGTTTGGAAGAGTTATCTGTAAAAGGAAAGGACACGATGGCTGGACATCATCAAAGCTGAAAGAAGCCAAAGTTTAGAACTGAACTCAAAGAAGTAGTGAACGATGGGAAGATGTGGAGAGACCGGGCCCATAGAATTGCCAAGACTTGGACTCAACTCAAAAGATAACATCATCATCATCACATTTGTTTAATGGAAGGCAACCTGAACTGAGAAGCTAGCAGCAAGAAGTTCTTGGACAGGACTTTTTGCTAAGCTAGATTTATTACTTATAATTAAAATATAGAAATAAATAAATCCAACTCCAGATTCAAATGTTACTGTTTCTCTCTATGTCCCCATTCTAACTCCACACAGAGTAGTCATTGCAAAATGAGAGAGCCCTAGACTTCAGTGTTTCCCTCCAAGACAAAATCTTTCTTGACTTTTATAGACTATCTTACCTTCCCAGTCCATTTAAAAAGATCCTGGGATTGCAAAGGTGCTATCCATAAAAGGGAAACTGATTTGTTTGTTCGTTTGTTACCCTTGCAGTGAGATGCCTTGAAGTTCATTCAGATGAAAGATATGATGAACATTATCAAAATCAGCTTAACAAGGGCAGTTACATTACTTGAGTAGAGGGAAGACCTCAAAAACTGAAGTGTGGTCATGCTTGCTGAATCATGATCCCTAAGGTCTCGTTGTGTTCATAAAGCTTCAGAATAAAGTTCTTTTTCACAAACAGGGATTTGTGAAACTGTTGGCTATGTTTCTTGGCTTCAGGCGATTTAGAAAGATCAGTGCAAGTATTTCTCAGAATCTGACCAACGTAGTTAATTAAAAGTTGGTAGTACCCTAAAAGTTACAGTCTAAGGTTGAAAATAACTCTTCTTCCCTGATCTTACAAGAGGCAAGTGAGGATTGTTGGCTGAGATCTCTGAAACTTCTGGACCACACAAAATGAGTTGTGGGTTGGAGAAAGGGCTTCAGAAGCAGCTGCTCCCTGGGCCTGATTCTAAGTACTGAAAGTCTTTCTTTCAGCACTCATTTCTGTCCTAATTAGCAAACATATTGCACCACTGATCTTACAATTAATAAGACAATAGTCTCCTGGATGCCTGTGACATATTGACAACATCTCAAACACTATTAATATCAAGTTGGTGGAGGACAATGCATGCATTTGTCATATTTTTAAATTATGAATGCCTGTTCCCCAGATGAATTCACTTAATATTGTTTATGGATGTTGATGGGAATTGATTGGTTGCACTCAACAGTTTCTTTTCTTTTTCTGATTTGTACCATCCTCTTTCCTTGCAAGTTTGTTGTTTTGTGCTTCCACATCAGTGCTGTTTCCTTGGAGCTGTAGTGTTTGAGAACACTGAGATTTTTTTTTAATCTACGGGAGTGACAGCTGAGAGGGTTGCTGTTGATTTTCCGAGGGACTTTTCTTCTCACTGGAGGTAGGGATTGATAAGGCTGAGCAATTGCTGAGGACTGAATTCATTGGCTGACTTGCCAGTTGAGAGATGTAGTTGATAGTTTGGCTCTCAGTGTTGAGTTAGGGGCCGCAGTGGTTCACACGGTTATGACAGTGAGTCAGAAGTCCATTGAGAGATCAAAAGCTTGACAATTCAAAACCTGAGAGTGATGGAATGAGCTCCTGTCAATTTGCCCTAGCTCTTGCCAGCCTAGCAGTTCAAACGTATGCAAATGCAAGTAGATAAATAGGTACCACTTTGGTTGGAAAATACCAGGGGCATAAAATGACCCCCCTCGGGCATCCCCTGGGCAATGGTGATGTCACCTGCTAATTCTTTCAACCCAGAAGTACCTTGGTTGGTGCTTCCGATATGATTGTAGTAAGTATTGAGTTTAAAGGCCTGTAGTCGTCCAAGAGTGGCACCCAACTTCAAGGGCTCTCCAAACCTAAAAACAGGGTGAGAACCCTTTCTTACCTACATGAAAGTCTTGGCACAGTTGACTAGAATAAGTGAGTGCTTATTAATTATTGGTATCCTAGGAGAAGAGCCGAATGCTGGGAACGATTGAGGGCAAAAGAAGAAGAAGGAGATGACAGAGAATGAGGGGGCTGGATGGAGTCACTGAAGCAGTTGGCGTGAGCTTAAATGGACTCCAGGGGATGGTAGAGGACAGGAAGGCCTGGAGGAACATTGTCCATGGGGTCGCGATGGGTCGGACACGACTTTGCGACTAACAACAATCCTAGGAAAAGCCTGTGAATGCAGGAGGAACATGCAAAAAAGTAGAAATATTTTCTCAAGGCCATCATGACTTACCCCACCTCCAAGGAAGAAAATCCCCCAAACCTCAGACTGATTCTCACCAAACCCCTCGATTGTTCTCATTGTGACTGTGCCAAATGCCCATGGCTTCCAGCAGATTGAGGGAGGGAGCCCTTCCAATGCCCCCACCCCTACTTCCCTCTTTTCTCTACCTCATTTATCTTTATGGCAACATAAAAAGCAGGTCATTAGCTGCTGAGCAGACTCTGTGCTCTACTAAAGGCCGATGCCAGGACCACATGGCGCCATGCCAGCAAAGGAGCCAGGAGGAGGAGGAGGAGAAGAAGAAGAAGAAGAAGGATGTGGGGAAAGAGTCTAAATTCCACAGACTTCCAAAATTGCAAAGCAGAACTTCCCACATAAACACAAGATGAGTCCTTCTCTCACCTCAAAGCAGCCTTATTTCCGTAACCTGTCACTCATCCTGCTGTAAATGATTCATAGGTAGCTGGACTGTGTCTTGAACCCTCCCCTCAATCATCTTAGCCTTCCAGGTGTATCTGATTCATCTCAGACCCTTCTCTTTCCTCCCCCTCAAAAGTCATTCAGGAACTTCGGCTAATTCCTAATTGATTTCTTAGGGAATCATCACAGCTGCAGATTGAAAATCAAACAGAAATTTTGGCGGTGCTGCCGTTTTAAATGCTTGGATTCACACAAGACCCATTAAGTTCCGTTTCCCCCATCCCTTTAGCTCCGCCTTACAGAATCAGTTAAGTGAATAGGATTGTATCCTAGGAAGTAAACATTGTTTGAAGCCACACAGTGGTTCCGTGCTTATCTTTTTTCTACTGGTATTTGGGTTTAATGGTGCCCTCGAAGCAAGATTGACTGATACAATCATTTATTCAGTGGCATTTACCTTAGTCTTAGATTAAAAAAGCAGACCGTGCCATTAGCTCTTTCAACAGACTTGTCAATGTCAATCTTTTCTTGCTACTTCCAGAATAACAAAGTTGGAAGGTACCTCGGAAGGTACCATGGGCCAGATATGTCACATGCTGGCTCCACCTCTGCCCAGTTTAGCGAAGGGGAAAAAAGTCCCGATATGTCACATGATGCCACAAGTTTGACATCCCTGACCTTGGAGGTCTTCTAGTCCAACCCTCTGCTCAAGCAGGAGACCCTACACCATTTTGGACAAATTGTTGTCTAATCTCTTTTTAAAAATATCTAGTGAAAGAGCATCCACAACTTCTGGAGGCAAACTGTTTCACTGATTAATTGTTCTCACTGTCGGGAAATTTCTCCATAGTTCTAGGTTGCTTCTTTCCTTGATTAGTTTCCATCCTTTGCTTCTTATTTTGCCTTCTGGTGCTTTGGAGAATAGGTTGACCCTCTGTTCTTTATTGGCAGCCCCTCAGATATTGGAATACTGTTATCATGTCACCCCTACTCCTTATTATTAAACTAGACACACCCAATTCCAGGAACCGTTCTTCATATGTTTTAGCCTCCAGTCCCCTAATCATCTTTGTTGCTCTTCTCTGCACTCTTTCTAGAGAGTCTCAACATCTTTTTTATATTGTGGTGACTAAAACTGGATGCAATATTCCAAGTGTGGTATTACCAAGCATTATAGAGTAGTAGTAACACTTCACACGATCTTGATTCTATCCCTCTGTTAAGGCAGCCTAGGACTGCATTGGCTTCCCTGCCTTTCTGTGTGAGTGTCTGTAGGAGGAAGCATGTGGTGGCACCTCACTGACATTGTGCAAATGATGTGAATTGTGTAGTTTGCCACATCTGTGTGATGGCACAAATCTACCAAATGCCTTTGAACAAGGTTGAACAGATGAGTCAAAATGCCAGAGGACAACCTCTTTAGGGAACAAAATTGAGACAACTTTGATTCATGACAAATTTGAAGACCCCAAACTCCTAAAACTGACCACGTAGGTTATAAAAAGTTGCCCAGTCATTCCTAATCCTCTTACTTTCAAATCACCAGGACTTGCCTAGACTTCAGCAGTCCAGTGATATTCATAATTCCTCTTATATAGGCTAGATTCTGAGTATATAGATTGTGCTCAATCATTTAGTGGTTTATCTCTGATTGTTGAATGAACCATCTATTGTAGTTTGCAAACCATGGTTTATAGTAAAACCCAGAAGCTCTATTACTAGATGCTTGGCAGGAAAAACTAGAGAAAATTGTTGCCATGGGAAAATGAAGTTATAAAAAGTGGGAGATGTTGCAATATACCGGAAAAGTTAGTTTTGATTTAGTTTGGGGAAATGCAATCCTTTTTTGCTAGGTTTAATAGGTCAAATTCCTCTTTTTGTTTATCTCAGTAGATACCAGATTTGCAACTAGAATCTTGACTCGGTTTTGGATCTTTTGAATATGTTGCTGGCTTTTAAACCAATCAAGAAATTGGATTTTGGAAATAAGGATTTGCCCATGACTTCTTGGTAATGCCAATTTTATCAAAGTCTACTATATCAAGGTCCATAAAACCTGCATTGTCCTCACCAGATTTGTTAAGGCTGTTGGCTCCTTTTTCCTAATGGAAGGAACCAATCCTTTGAAAGCTTATATTTCAGTCTTTCAGCTACTTCTCAACAAGCATCATGCCCGCTAGAAATCTGTCCCTTTCTGAGGAGACATTCTTTCTCCCTTCTGCATTCTCATCTGATAAGACTCAATACATGCCCAGTTTAAGAAATGTGTTTGGTATCCCTCTAGGCCCTTCAAAATGCCGAGTCCCACTGCCCTTAAATACCCACACTGTGCCCAGATTGCTGTGCCATGTTTTGTTTTTAACCATCAGTGCTCAAACTATTTTTCTTTCATTAAATTGAGTCTTCCACATCTATTCATCATAAGGAATTTGTAGCCATCACAAACCTTATGCTTGACTTCTAGTGTATGAAAGTATGACAGTAATATAGTTTTTCTTCTGTTTTTCTGCTATTTGACATGCAATGTTATAGCTATATATTTCCTTCCCAGTAATGCTCCTTCCCTTGAGATCCTCGCCCACATGCTTGCATAGTTCCTGCTTATTCTACATAAGCTTTCTCCAATCTGATGTTTTCCTCCTATTCTCTGTATTACTTAAATCTTTTAAGACAGAGCTCCGTCTGCCCTCTCAGACCTCTATTTGAAAAATGTTATTGTGAGAGTAATATAGTTAGAGATGGCATGGTGTTGGAAGTAGAAATATGTGATCACATTTGTTAAGTTGCTGCCTTTCCCAGACATTGCCCGAATGAAATATATTGAGAAAGTCACACAATTGTGGATTGAGGTTCCTGTATTTGGAAAGATTTTAAGGTCAGATCTATTCATCAACTGGTGAGCTTCCTCATGGAACTTTGTCCTAACATCTATATTGCCTAAAATAACCAAGTAACTCCAAATGTCTGTTCTGCTTTTTGTGCGAAGTCTTCAAAATGTAAATTAGTGTTCCTGAATCTGTTCCTAGGTTCCTGACTTGGATAGTTCTTCTATTCTCTTGTATTTTGTTGATTTGGGATCTATTGGTGAAGGAATCAGACTTGTGATTGTGATTTTTGTGGGGAAATTTGGAGGGCAGAAAATGAGAGGAAAACAACTCTAGGAAACGTTGGGAGTGGGCTGTAAGAGGGGGAGGGCAAAAAAGCAAGAGGGGTCTGGGAGACAAAATGGACAATATGCAGGCCACTGCTGGTGAGAGGTGACATGTGGCCCCATGTGGTGGTACATGCCTCCTTGAAAGTTTCACCAATCTTGAAAGAGGTATGATGTACCCCTTTCTCAAAAAGTCATTGCTGGTCCCAACCATTTCAGCCATTTATGCCCTCATTACCTCATGTGTGGACTTATATGAATTCTAGATATTGTTTTTTGATAGCAGACCCACGTCACCTTTTGCAAAATTGTCTAATTTGCAAAAATAGATGTAGTTTGTCAAACACACAACTCTTTGGAGCTTTACCAGAGTTTCTGAATCTTGTACCCACCAAAGTGGTTTAAGAACAAAATGGCTTTCAAGAATATTTCTTTCACTTTATCAAAAAGGAGTTTCCATTATCTGTTTTTGTTCTCTTACAAATACACTGGTTTGCTGTAGTATTATTGGTAGTTGTTGCGTTCAAATGATTAACCTTGAATTGTGAATGTGTGTAAATTACAATTATAGAGAGAAAGTAGAAAGAAAGAAAGGTCTTTTTTTTAAAGCAGCAATTGAAGAGCTGCCCCTAAATCCCATTCACTCGGTTTGACAGTTTTTGTGTTAATAAACATCCTAGATTTTTTTTCTTCTGTAAAAGAAAATGCTCTAAAAATATAACTTCAAGATGGCACCTCTATTTTCAAGAGGACATAAATGTCCATATTACCAACAAGGCTGTGAAACAGTTATACAACTAGATCGTTCTACAGTTTGGTTGATGATGAAATTCTTTCTCTTTGTGTGTGTCTTTTGAAACATTAGCAAATATTTCCAACATAAAGACTGAAAATTGGGTATTTTATTAGGTTCAAAAGCAGTTGAAGAAGGACTAATGTTTGTTGGTTGGGGAATTCTGGAAGTCACAGTCCACACATCTTAAAGTTGCCATGGTTGAGAAACACTAAGATAGAAGGTTAGGGTAAACCATTTGTATCTTAAAATTGTCTAGACATTTGCTGTAGATAGCAATAGCACTTAGATGTATATACCGCTTCACAGTGCTTTTACAGCCCTCTCTAAGCAGTTTACAGAGTCAGCATCTTGGCCCCCAACAATCTGGGTCCTCATTTTACCCACCTCGGAAGGACGGAAGGCTGAGTCAACCTTGAGCCTGGTGAGTTTCGAACTGCCAAATTGCAGGCAGATGGCAGTCAGCAGAAATAGCCTGCAGTACTGCATTGTAACCACTGTGCCCCCACGGCTCTTAGATAGTTGACTTTCTTAATGAAATAAGAATGCTTGAGTCAACCATTCTTGCATCTACCATATCAATGCCCCTCTTCAGTATCATGATTTGTTCTTTAAACTTCTGATCAATCTCTTTCTGAGGATAGCATCCATTCCATGACTTTCTCAATCTTTCCCTTCTTTTCCCCGCACTAACCCTTACCTCATAGATTTGTTTTGCAATTTGATGCTCATTTATCCTCTCTGTGTGACCTCACTGTGTTCTTCCTTCATAGTGACCACTCACTTTAGTATTCAATCAGTCCACAGTCATTCAGCATCTGTTTCTTCCTGACCATGTCACATTCTTCATTTTTATCATGTCTGCTTCCTACAGTAAATACATTATTCCCACTGCATTCACTTTACATTTCTTCTAACATATCCAAGTTTCACTTCCACGAGCTATAATGGCTAAATGCATGCTGTGATGCACAACCATTTTAACTTAGTTTGACAAACATTCATTCCTTGCACACACATGCTACTTACTTTCTATTAGCATTTGTTCATCTTAAAATCTTTCCATCCATTTTCCTCTCTTTACTAATTATTTTACCAAGCTACACAAATTCATCTAAATGACCTAATTTTTCTTTGTTTATATATTACTTGCAGTTACTTACTCTGTTTTTCCTGTCAAGCACAACTACTTTGGTTTTCGGTACATTAGTTTTCACTTGCATTTATACTATCTAACATCCACTGCAAATCTGTCAGATTACCAGCCAAGAACATAACATTAACTTTGTGGACTTCTGGAGGAAGAAATGGTGGACTGAAGATGACCAGAGGAAAGAATGAAGAGCCTTCAAGCAGAATGACTCCTTAAAGCCCTCTGGATAAGGAGAGGACCTGAGATCACCCACAAATCCTCCAGACAGTTGCTCCTCATGAGGAGATTGCAAGATAAAGGTCTCTGGTGAGATTAGAGCTCTGGGAGGTGAGGGAATAGCCATCTTGCTCAAACTATGGTTGGCACTTTGAAAGTACATTTGGTTTGCATACATCCTTTCATAATCACTTTCAGAAATGACTTGTTAACTGCTTTTCAACTATTAGGAATGTTTGGACTGATAGATTTTATAACACTGAGTGAGTGTCCTTCAATTCTTAGTGAAAAAAGTTTTAACTACAACTTTAAGAGCATTTATATCCACAGACAGAGAGAGAGAGAGGGAGGGAGGGAGGGAGGGAGAGGGAGAGGGATGAACAGCAAATGGGTGACTAAAACTTTGATTCTAGAAGGCTACAAATGGACTAAAGGAGGATCCAGATAAATCTGAAACAAGATTTTGGAGTTAATTATAAGAATCCCTTCCTGTGGGAAAATGCTTTGATTTTGATTTTATAAAATAAAATAAGACTCAAAAAAATGAACACTAGGGAGAACTAGAAGGAACTAAAGAGAACAATTCAGAGAGAAGAACACATAAACTTGACTTGACATTTTTGAAAAATGGACTCAGAAATTAATATTGGCAATGTCAACAGAGACACCTACCTCTGTGGAGGGACTGTGTGTAGAAGATGTTATAGAAGAAGAAAAAGTTTTACCTGACAAGATCAAGGCTGAATTGAAAGTGAGATTAAAAATGACAGGCTACAAGAATGACATGGAAAAGGATGTGTTACACTGGACATATCAAACAACCCTGATGATATTTTAATCAGTAATAATTTAATAATAAATAATTAAAAGAGATAAACAAACAACAAACTCAGAGAGTGACCTGTATAATTTCACCTATATTATATTTACAAAGAGAGTTGCTAAAATTTCGAAGAACGTCATGAGAAGTAACAAAAGAAAAAAAAATGGAAATAAATTTATTTTTAGGCATGCAGAACAATAAACTATCCTCTGGTTGTTTCTGCACTCACTCCTGTTGTAGCCTTGCTCTTTATATCAGGACACAACAATGGCATTTTCTGCATTGAGGGAGGAAGGCATCGTGGCCACTCTGGAAGCAAACAGCATCCTTTTAGAAATGCTCATCCAGTTAGACTATCCACACCTGTGATCTGAATAATCTTTTTTTAAACATCTGACCGCATGAATGGCTTCCTTTTTCCAGCACCAATATTTATAGCATTTGTCTCCTTTTTCCACATATCAAATCATTCCTAGATAGATCTCCAAAAAATATCTCCTCCTAGCACTGCCTAAATTCAATTTCATCCCACGTGATTTCATTTGCTGTGAGGCAGCACTTCATCTGTCTTTACATCCATTCATTTTGCATGAGAGATTCACCTTCCTTCTAATATTTTTAGAATACAGGATCACAAAATGATCTGTTCCGGATCCAAAAAAGGAACCGTTAGAGCTGATTAGGGGACTGGGAGCTGAAAGATACGAAGAACGGTTGCAGGATTTGGGTATGGCTAGTCTAGGACTGAGGGAGACATCATTATAGTGTTCCAGTATTTGAGGGGCTGCCACAAAGAAGAGGGGCTCAACCTTTTCTCCAAAGCACCTGAAGGCAGGAAAAGTAGCAAAGGATGGAAGCTTATCAAGGAGAGACCCAACCTAGAACTAAGGAGAAATATCCTCACAGCAAAAACAATTAATCAGTGGAACAACTTGCCTCCAGACATTGTGGGTGATCTAACACGGGAGGTTTTTAAGAGATTAGACAACCATTTGTCTGAAATAGTATAGGGTCTCCTGCTTGAGCAAGGGGTCCCCTCCAACTCTGTTATTCTGTTCTGTTATTCTGTTGTTTCTTTCACTAATTCTTTCAGTCTCTCTCTATAAGACATCAAATCGATTGTGCTTTTAGATTCATTCCTTCTTTTAGGTGTCTGTGTGAATAAATAAGAACTCAAACTGTATGTTCAAAACAGGCATTTTACAGGCAGTGACTCACAGAATTTGAGACTCTGAATGTCCCAGTATCTTTTTCTTTATTTTTAAAATCTCATTCTCCTCCATTCGTTCATGTTATCTAATCAGATGCTTTCCTCCCCACTGGATGTTATTCATTCAAAATGTTGCACATTTTCCCAAACTCATCTCTGCTTTTTCTATTGTCACTTTTCATTGGAGTGTAACTTTCACCTGTCAGCAGATTATGAATTCCTATGTTTATGCACAACATCAAGTTTTTTCACCCTGTTTTATGCAAACTAGGGCCTTTAATCTAGAGACAATTTTGTAAACCAGCATCCTGAAATCTAGGAGATACTTGCATTATAAGGACACATTTGGGATGAAATTCAGGATAAATATTACATATTTAATAGCAACTTTCATTGAAGCCTTACATGACCCTTGCCAATTAATTCTATTTCTCCCCTTTTAGTTCAGCTTTTGGCTAAAGCAGAATTACTTATTCAGACTAGACATAAGTAAAAAATATATATGAATTGGCCATTTTAGATAGCTCAAATGTTTTCAGTGTAAATTGTTTCTTTGATGCTGTTCCTAATCTAATGTTTTTAATACTTCATAGCTCACGTTTTGCAGATGTTTATGGCAAGAAATGCTGATCTTTTCTCCCAACTCTTGCATCAAGCACAGTAATATAAATTTTCCAGAGATATATAGGTCTAAAGTGTTTTAAATGATATACTTTCCCCCATGAATAAATACAGCGAAACTCAAAAAAATTCTGGGAAAACAATTATCAAACCACAAAGGCAACTTACCTACTGAGAAAGGTTTTGATGTTTGAGCTTTTCAGTCTAGAAAAAGGTAAGCAAGGAGTTTATTTATTAAAGATGTGTCCTGTCATTTGTACAGCACTCATGGCACTGTATACCTCATTTGTTCCTCTAACTTGTCCTCACAGCCACAATTCTCGGAGACTGACTATGGAGTATCTCCAGAGATACTCCAGAGATATTCCATACTCAGATTCCAGAGATCTGCTTTTCTAAGAATTGAAGAACTTATCTAGGATCAAAAATATAGGTGATGTTCTATTGACCTGATTGTTAGCTCCCTCTTTTATTTCACTGGGCTGCACCCAAATGCCTTTTTTTTAATCCAGGTTGTGCACAGTTACACCCTTGTGACAGATACTAAGAGACAGTATGGATAGTGGTGAAAATATTGGAATAGGAACATCACAATATGTTTCCCCTCCCCCCCGGAGGGTGAATTGTGGTTGTGAGGACAATTAAGGGGAAGAAACAAGGTGAACGCTGCCATGAACTGCTATGCAAATGATAAGATGTATCTCTTATAAATTCAATTCAGATCACATAACTTTATTGTGGCCATTAACCAGCAAAAAGAGAAAAGAGGAGAAAATAGTTTTTAAATATCCAGAACATTCAGTAATAAATAAGGACTGATACGTAAATAAATTCCTTACTTATCTTTTTCTTGACCGAAAAGCTCAAACATCAAAAACTTTCTTAATAGGTGAGTTGCTTTTGTGGTTTGATAATTATTTTCCCAGTATCTTTTTGAGCTTCACTATATTTACCTTATTCATGGGGAAAAGTATATCATTTAAAATACAGCAAACGTTAATGACTCAGTGGTATAGCCTGGTTATAGATGTTTTCTCTCAAGGGAGATTGGGCTCAGGATCATCCTTCACAGGGGAAAAAAATCAGATTAACAGATTAACAGAGTTGGAAGAGACCTTGTAGGTCATCTAGTCCAAACCCCACCTGAGCAGACCGTACACCAATTCTGACAATTGGCAGTCCAGTCTCTTCTTGAAAGCCCCCAGCGATGAAGCTCCCACAACTTCTGAAGGAAACTTCTGTTCCATGGTTTGATTGCTCTCACCGTCAGAAAATTTCTTCTTTTTTCCAGGTTGAATCTCTCCTTTATCAGTTTCCATCCATTATTCCTTGTCTGGCCTACAGGTGCTTTGGAAAATAGCTTGACCCTCTCCTCTCTGTGGCAGCCCCTCAAATATTGGAAGACTGCTATCATGTCTCCCCTGGTCCTTCTCTTCCCTAGACTAGCCATGCCCAGTTCCTGCAACCGTTCTTCATATGTTTTAGCCTCCAG
>JANHFL010003124.1:0-24403 GCA_032468155.1 Oxyrhabdium leporinum
TGTAAATGAATGCAATGTCCTATAAGCACAGTCAACATGATACTCAGCTTGGAAAATAAATGAAGACTAAATAGATACACTTATAATTAAGATGTGTAGTACAAATTATTAAAATTATATCTGCGGAGAACAAGAGCAGGATATATTTTTGACAGCTCCTACTCAATTCATTGGTGCTTTAATCATTTCCAGTGACTTGTTTTATTGAAGCACTAGTAGTAATCTCTTTAATTAAAACATGGAATTTTATGCTTTTAATTTTTCTTTTTCCATTGAGAGACACATTCTCACTGACATGCAATATATATAAAAAAGTAGGATCTAGCAATAATTGGGCATTTTGCTGTTTTGTCCCTTAATAAGAAGGGAAATATTACTTTGCCTTAATTGGGTGCTCTGCTAAGTAATTTCTGAGGAAATTCATGTAGAGATAATCAGATTGCATTTCCAGAGACATAACTATATTATTTTTGTGCCAAGCCAAGGTCATGCTGTAAAAATGTTAAAATTGGAAACTAAATGCTAATGCATTTATTTTGATAAAATTTTCAGCAGTTGATGCCCAATTTCCCAAACAAGTGAAATCGTCTTGGCTGAAGTGCTAACAGTCATCCTTAAAAAGACTTTCATTCGTATTACTATTGAATCTTTACTTATACAAATGGTATTAAATATTGTATACAAGGCTGATTATCACTATATCATGGAGAATACTGCAGCACTGTGATTAGATCTGAATTCTGCCCTGACAAATAAAGTCACTTAATTTCATTTATCACTCTATATTCATCTCAGCCATGAAGTTTTAATCTGTTTTTAACCTTCATTCTGAGAAGTAGGCAGTGATATCATTCAAGATATAGAACAGAGCATACCTAGTATAGGTCACTATATATATTGAATTTTTTAATGCTTATTTCAGGGGTCCACATTATAAAGCTGCCAGTCACAATAGTGAGATGGTGAGCATATAATAAATAGATAAAGCTACTATTGACTGCTGGCACATAAGGCGGTTGGTACACAGTAGCCTCACTTTATTGTGGCTTTAGGTGGTATTGTTTTGAAGCACCTGACTAGAATTTTTCTTTTAAAAATTAGTTAACATTTTATAGCCCATCTAATCCAGAAGATTTAGGAAAAGCTTGAGAATTTAAACACGTATAATAAATTTGGAGAGTTGTTCTGAAGGACCTTTCAGTGATCCTATAAAGAGATTTAGATTGTCAAGAGAGAGAGAAAAATAATTTGGTTAGAGAAATGTCCTGAGTATACCTGAATGGAAACACATTATTCCTTTGTCCTATCAGTTAATAATTGTGCGGGTGAGTGGGTGGGCGTTTGGAAAAAATGGGGAAATAGGAACTCAACCCAAATTGGAATTGAAAAAAAATGTTGAGATTTTTGTTTTCTGCATCATAGTGTGGATTCCTTTGGAAATCTGAGTCATTTGTAGTGTAATAGCATCTTATATTATGTTGCAAGAGTATGCGTTAAGGAGACAGAAAAATGCCATCTATCTATAGCAGGGGTATCAAACTCAAAGCCTGCGGGCCAAATCCAGTCTGTAGGGTGCTTAGATATGGCCTGCGGGGCTGGCCTGGAAATATCAAAGGACCAGCCTGTGGTGTCTCTGCTGGCCAAAATGGGCTGTGGGGAGGCCTCACAAGGATCCCCTGTGGTCCATTTTGGCTGGCAGAGTGCTGCATAAACAGATCTCAGGGTTATCACATAAAAATAACGCCCAGCTCCAGAATTCCAGGTAATCCCACTTGGGACCTTCATAAAGGGGGAGGGGCAAGAGGAGGGCCCTGTAGTCTTCTATAGCCCAACACCATGCCTTTAATCTCTACATTATGGAATTGAGACTATTTGTGCCAGAAAGTAAATCTCTCTTTGTCTGGAATAGCTGTTTTGAATGCAAAGGGGGAAAAATGCATCTTGACCCTGTGTGAAACACCCGCCATGGCCACGCCCCTGACCATTTGCCTATATCTGGCTATTTCAATCTGCCTTTAGATATCAGGCTAGATGAGCCTTGATTGACACATACAATATAGTTTCTTGACTTTCTATATCTATTACTTTCTCCCTTATTTTAACTTTGGCTTGATCATAAACTACCACGGCTTCCAGAGAGTAGCCACAATGATGCAATTTATACAAGACAGAGCATTTCCATTTGCTGATAATTTATCAGAGATAAAAGGACCACTGAATAGAATACTATTTTTAAGTAACAAGGGTATTTTAATTAATAAGGATATTAAACTATATCACTGTATCAACCTCAGTGATGTACACTAGCTTCCAGTTGGAGATTAACATTAGAAACTATACCAAATCTACACTGTAGATGTGAAACAAATCTGTATTGTTATTAGATGTATAATGACTGGAATAGGTAAGAATAGCTTCAATAGCAGCCCTTCAGAAGCTAAGAACAAGCAATTGATTGAGTTTGATGGCAAGTGCTTTGATCTTAATCGCAATACGTGTTTGTTTTACAATCACAGTATGCATGTATATGTTATTTGCAGCTGGAAGCCAGTGTACTCAAATTGATATAATGATGTGCCAAGATCAGGGGTGGGCTACCAGTTCGGGCAGACCGGTTGTTAATTTTATGGCCAGTTTGGCGTACCGGTAGTTCCTACCCCTGGCTGGCCCCATCCCTTCCTCCCCTCCCAGGAGTCCCCACGTGGCCTGTTTTGGATGCAGGTAAGTGCAGGGTGCGTGGGAAGGCTTGGGGAGAGTGAAAAATGGGCCTCTTGGAAGTTCGGGAAGGCTGGAAATGGGTCTGTTTCCAGCCTCCTGAGTGCCTCCGGGGCCCGGGAAGGCCATTTTCGCCTTCCCGGAGGCTCGAGGAAAATCTCTGGACCCCGGGGAAGGCGAACACCCCACCCACCCCCGGTCGTGGTGCAGGAGGCCGACTAGGCCACGCCCACCATGGCCACACCTGCCAGGCAGCAAATCCGTTGCTAAAAGTTTTGAATTCCACCCTTGCTCTGTAGGGATAATATGTAAAAACAGAGCTAAGTTTATTGCCTGTACATTTTTCCTCCTTTTTTTAGGAAAAAAGAAGCTTTCTACATCTGCCTACCTAATCTGCATATTAAGGCTTCTGTGTTTTACCCCCTTTACTATTATTATTTCCTCTATGGGTGCATGCACGCATTAAGGAAATATAATCTCCCATGATGATTTTGAAATGAGGGCTTTTAAAAGCTAATTCCTAATCATCTTCCAGCTCTATTAATTCAATATATTATTGTGAGATGCTCTCGTTTGATGTCAATTACAATCAGTTTTCTGGAAGAGTTTGCCTAGTTCATTGGTAGTCGATAACTGACATTTTTGGGTTTTTTTGGCTGGATTTTAATTTCTCTTTAATAAAATATTGATAAGCACAAACAGTTAGCTCTCTATACGGCACTGACATTTGTGTCTACGTGGATGGAGTATGTGGAGAGCTTGTGTGCTGCAAATGCCAATATTTGCTCTTTGGAAAAAGAAGAGTAAACAGATTATATCGTTTATTGCATCTCTGGTGCTGGTGTATTCCTCTCCCTTCGCTCTCTGAAATAGATTTCCTCCCTCTAATGGAGGCCACTCTTCAAAAAGGTCTCTTGTGAGTCCTTTTAACTATGCCCTGTTTGCAGCTATTCCCTCCCACAAATTTTCCAGTGTCTGCATTAAATTCAAGATAGCATACATTACGCTCCCTTCTTCTATTTTCCCCATAACTACAACCCAGCTTCATCTCTAGATTGCTGGGCTCAGAGAGAGGGACTGGCCCAAAGTTACCCAGCAGCTTTCAAGCCTAAGGCGGGACTAGAACTCACCATCTCCTAGTGATTGGCCCTAAAGTCACCCAATGACTTTCATGCCTAAGGCGGGACTAGAACTCACCATCTCCTGATGATTGGCCCAAAGTCACCCCATGACTTTCATGCCTAAGGCGGGACTAGAACTCACCATCTCCTGATGATTAGCCCCAAATCACCCAATGACTTTCATGCCTAAAGTGGGACTAGAACTCACCGTCTCCTGGTGATTGGCCCCAAATCACCCAATGACTTTCATGCCTAAGGCAGGACTAGAACTCACCGTCTCCTGGTGATTGGCTCAAAATCATCCCGATGGGTTTCATGCCTAAAGTGGAACTGAAACTCACTGTCTCCCAGTTTCTAATCCAGCACTTTAAAGTCTGCACTGATCTGAACCTTCTACTGTAGTTTCTCAAATTCTCCTCTTTGAACACTCGTCTTTTGTGTCTCTTTGTCAACTGTAAGTTTCCCAGGCTACTTTCCCATTGCATCTGAGAAAATGAACAATTACTAGCTTAGGTTTAAAACCCAAAAATGGTTCCATTTTCAGGGGTTGTTTTTTTTTAAATCTGCTTTTTAAAATGTAGGGTTTCTTCACAGCAGTTCATCATCCTGTTAAAAACGTAATTTTTTTGATTATTTTTTTTTAAGTTAAAAGCCGCAACCTAGAAATAAAAATGATGGAGAGAAATAGTTAAATCTCAAGGTGACAATTATCGTGGTTCATTGCAGACTCAGCCGATGATTAAAAATATAATAAAAAATAATAAACAAGCAAACAAAAGAAGCAATTTAAAGCAGTTATAAACAAACTGATTATCCCTCCTCCCTCCTTAACATTACAATGATCCCTTCAGCCCTCTGTTCAGCCTTCATTTTCCAATGGTCAAATCTTGAAATCACCATTGCACTTTTTTCCCCCATTTTCAGCAAAAAGTCTATCAAGGGTTTCCAGCCTTTTGTAAAAAAAAATAAAAATGTTTTATCCTTGACCAAACAGGTCAGTTTTGCCTTCTCTGCTAATTCTGCTGTCTTCACAATCCATTCCTTCATGATGGGCATTTTCAGCATTTTTTTCCCCATCTTTTTTGCATACAAGAATCTTGCTGCAGGTTCCTGCATATAAAACTGGTCTTTTGCAAAGTCTTTTCTAATTGACTATTCATAAGTTCCCAAAAAAAACCCAACAACAACAACCCAGTCCTGGTTTCATCACAATCTTCAAAATCTTTTGAGTCACTATCAGCTGTTCGGTTCTGTTAGAATAATCATTTCTGTCTTTTTTCAGTTTGCTTCAAGGTTTTCGATGTTGATCGAGACGGGGTTTTGTCTAAGGTTGAACTTGAAGAAATGGTCGTGGCCCTTCTGGAAGTTTGGAAAGATAATCGTATTGATAACATTCCAGTAAGTGGCGTTCAACATTAATATTAACTAAACAAGGACAGTTATTAGTTAATATTAACTAAACAAGGACCATTTGGACAGTGCTTTGCTCTCCAAGCTTGTTTCAACGTACTTTCTGAACGTCTCGTTACCACACTAGGTAACGTCATCAGCAGGATTTTCTTGTCCTCTTCCCCTTTAGCTTATAAAAGTCTCGTGTGCCCCCTGTGGTCAGTTGGTCGTGTGATTGGTTGTTCGTTTGGGGCTCTATTTAAATTCTGAGCAGCTGATTGGCTCTCTTGTGGATTGGACGTTTGAATGGTCTGGTTTGTTTGTTTATTTGTTCATGTATTTATTTAGAAAATTTATATCACCGTCTATTCGCACATGGCAACTCAAGGCGGCTTACAAGGATAATATAAAGACAGCATATAACAGAAATTTAAAAAAATAAGAAAATAATAACCCCCCTACCCCGGTGACAACACACATTCATACTAGCCATTTAATGGGCCTCCATCCCGCTCTGGGCTCCCCAGGCCCGCTGGCAGAACCACGTTTTTATGGCCTCCCAAAAGACTGTTAAGAGTGGGAGCCTGTCTAAACTCTGGGGGGATGATGTTCCAGAGGGAGGGAGCCACCACAGAGAAGGCCATCTCTGTGTCTGTAGATCGATCAATCAATCTAATGATCTGTTAGATTTATATGCCGCTATCTCACTGTAGAAATGTCTCTGCCACTTCTAGCAACGATTGACAGAACTCTGATCAAGTAACTTCCACATGCTGTAAACCAATTGTCCAGAAGGTTCATAAAAATCAGAGAAAATAGTCTGAATCCAGATTTGATCTATCATAGATCAGACCAGCTAAAATCAGTGGGGCACGTTATTTGCTGATCATGTAAAGCTCATTGATTTTAGCGGATCTGAACTCTACGGATTCAACCCAGCATTCTTACTTTGGGGGATCTATGTACCTGGACCAAAATCACACTCGAAATAAGGTTCTTAACTTTCATGGGATCTTCCCTTTTCCCCCCCAAGGAGCTGCACATGAATTTGCCTGATATTGTAGAAGATATTCTAAAGTCACACGACACTACCAAGGTAAGACAGGGCGCCTGCGTCTCATTATCCCTTATTGTGTGACTTGAGAAATCAGTGCAGAAATAGCTTCAAGAAACTGAAATGGCGTCTGAATTGGACCACAGTGAGGCTGAAACCAAGCTGCTTGAGTTAACTTGTGCGGGAAGGTCTCTTTTACTCTAAAATTGATTTGCATGGTATCCTTTCCAGAAAGGAGCCGAAGAGGATAAAAAGCATTAAAGGAGATCATTTATTTACTTTCATGTATTCAGCGTTACCTACCGTAGATGGTGGCAGAAATCCACTGAGGTAACGGATGCAATTACACTCGCTGTTTTCACCCGTAGTAAAACTATAGAACAACTATTGTTAAATATGTTTTAAGAATTGGTCCATTCCATCTGTTGGGCTTCCGCTATTCCACTAACATTCTCCTAAGCTCCTGATTATGAGAAAGGTTAGGAGCAGTGATGGCACAGTGGTTAGAATTCAACATTGCAGGCTAATTCAGCTCACTGCCAGCAGTTCGATCTTGACCGGCTCAAGCTTGACTCCGCCTTCCATCTTTCCGAGGTCGAGTAAAATGAGGACCCAGATTGTTGGGGGCAATATGCTGACTCTGTAAACCGCTTAGAGAGGGCTGTAAAAGCACTGTGAAGCAGTGTATAACTCTAAGTGCTATTGCTATTGGTTAATCAGGCACTGATGATGGAAAGCCATGTTGCATCTTTCCTGCAGTAGCAAACCAAGATTCGCTGAAGTCTTCAGAGGGCCAGCAGAACAAGCATGGTAGAACAGGTGATATCTGTTGACCACAGTGCATTGCTCAGTAGAAGTCTGATGATGTATGAGTAGAGGTATGAGATGTCCAGCAACCAAAGCATACAGACCTTGTTTTGTTTGTTTTTTGAAATACAAAATCAAATTCCAAATTAAGAGTATTATATTTCTGTTACATTGCAGAAGATGTGTTTGAATGTTGAGCTGGCCCCCAAATACCCAATTCTTGGCATTCTAGGGAACCAAAAGCACCTGGCAGTTCAGGAAGGCTTTTGGAAAGTGGCCAATCTCCAAAGCTGGTGCTATCATTAGTAATTGACAGTGTTTAGTAGATAGATTATGAGGGTTTTTTGTTAGTTCTGGTCCCTAAATTGTGGGGAATTGTATAGGGTCCTGAAATAAAAACTATGCAGCAGTTCAGATTGCAAGTGAGAAAGGAACCAGCAGCACACAAAAAGTGACCTCTATTAGACGTGCAGAGAAGGTTGTAGTGCGTCCTGTGATTAGATAATACTGTCATTTTGTGAGATAAAACAGCTTTAGTTTAATTTAGGTCTCTGGCAGAAAGAAATTGGAGGAAGCTTGGGGATAACAGAATCATGAATCATTCAAGCACGGGATGTGCTTGAGGCTTCTACTACATCAAGGCACATCCATGAAGGTTTTTGATTGACTGTGAAAATGAGCTGACAGAGATTCGGTTTACTTCAACAGTTCAAGTACCTTAATGTGATAATCCCAATGAGAAAATTAGTGTGTGGGGGTTTAATACAAACATAGGTACAAACTGCTGAATTCATTCCATAACTTAGAGCTGCCCTGGGTTTGGATATTGTTTCAAAATCAAATAAACCACAATATGGTTTAAAACTATATGTAAACCCAGATGCTGTGGTTTCTAAACAGTTACTTGTAGCTTAGAATACTATGTAAATACATATGTAGCCAACATTACATATACAGATTCTGAAGTGAAGAAGCTTCAGAACTGAAGAAGTGTCTTGGATGACAAGCGAAACATTTTCAAGGAAAAAAATACCAAGAAAATCCAGCTCTTTTGGAAAAGCACCTTGGAATAACAAGGAACTGAATGTTTGAGAATCTCCATAGGTAGACAGAATAGGATGTGTGTGCATTCCTGTGTGTAGTATGTAGATATGAAAGTGCAAATCCCATACATGCATCCCAACATCTGATACGTATGTAGAACATAGGCTTTGAAAGTATATAATAATGCATATTTTTCATTTGTTCACCTTGTCCCCACCATTCTTTCCACTTGTGGATGCAGGGTTAAGCAATTTTATGAGACATGCTTGGGTCTTCTGTAACATGTTAAATGAAAAATATCAAAGATATCAAATTCAAATAAAAGTTAGTGAGAAAGCAGGATTGGAGATGAACTTTCCAGTCTGAGAGTGACTTCAAAGAAAAAAAATACGTGAAGGCCACTGGGGAAATGGAGCTCCTGGCTCATGTTTCATCTTTAGATCAGATCAGGATATTGCCATCTGAGGCCTCTTTCGCAAATGTTCACTTATTAATGAAGCAGTATTTTTAGCCCTGAAGTAAACTGACAATTTCCAGGCATTATGATTCTGTAAAAAGTCTTCATTATACAGATATCTTCTGAATTCTTGTGGTAAGGTGCAACCAATTCTTATCAGAGAAAGCAAGAGTTTGCAAGGATTTTGAAATACTAAATAATCAGCATATATGTTTTCAGAAATTATTATGCATGGTAGAAGACATGTACATATGTATTACATACATATACACATGCACTCCTTTGTAGCAGATGGAACAAAACCAGTGAGCCAATTGGCATAGTACCAAGTGGAATACAAATTGAACTCTGAAACCATTTTACTTTTTGGAGAAATGCCCAAGGCTATGTGATGTGGTACTTTTGTGCCTTTCCCAAAGAGATCCATCTGCAGGACATAGATTTTTATCGATCCTATTAATAAGCTGTTTCTCTTCCAGAAGTATCACATGAATCTCCAATTCCCTTGTTACATTTGTACTTGTAGACTTTCATGCACTCTCTTTCAAAATCTAATCAGTGAACATACTCTTAAGAGTTATTTTGAAAGAGGCCCAGAGGCTAATGACATCAGATGGGAAATTAATTCATGCAGTTAGCGACCGCAGAATGATGGTGCCAACCAAAGAATTATGATGATGTATTAACTCCTTCATGAAGTAGCAAAAGTGAAAACACATTGTCCAAATCTAAATCATGCACCTTTTTGCTCTGCTAACTTCTTTGTGGTCTGTTATTTATGGTGCCAGAAAATAATATGGAGTCGATGACTACAGCCCAAAAACACAATTCCATTTTTGTGCAGTGAATGCAGCCATTCACTTTTGTAAAAGGGTGCAGAGAACAAAATGAGAAGAACCTCTTGTGCTCACATTCTTTGGCTTACGCGGAAAGAAACTGTTTGCTTTCAGAAATATCAAGCACAAGATTATGGCGTATTTATATTTTTCAGTATAAATGCTATTGGAAATTACCCCTCAAAGACTGGAAAAGTAACCAGGGAACCTGCAAATTACTGTGTCTTTTGCACATCCATGAACTTTTTGCCTGCAATGTTGCCCCTATTCAAGTATTGCTTTGCTGTAGAAAGTGGATGGAAGCTGTATTTCTTTCAGGAGGCATTTAGTTCTCTATTATTGTCTGGAGACATTTTCTAGTGTTTGTAATTAGGAATGGATTGCATGAGTGTTTTTGTGAGTGGAAATTATGCTAGATTATTGATCCCTGGAGGAAGTTCTATTAATGCTAATGGAAGCTTCCCTCTTGGGCTGATAGAACAATTTCTTCAGGATCAAACTGAGAGAGAATTATAGTAACCCTTTTCTTCCCAGGATTTCTGGTCTCAGTAAAAATGGAGTCACCAATACTTCTTATTAATTTATACTTTAAAAAATGAAGTAGGCAGATCAGGAAGCAAATATCTGGCCACACCTAACAGAAGAATTGAAAACAGCTGTTTATAACTTCAAGTAAAGTCTAACCTGCCCAGTTTTTAAACCCAGCAATATTGTCATTGGTAAAGTTAATTTAACATTCCATTTTAATTGAACTTCTGTTTCCATCCTCACCTCCTACAGAGAAACAAGATACTGTAGAATGTTAGTACCCACTCCTCTCCCAGAAGAATGAAATATTTTGGGAAATATTTAAAAGGCAGAATATTATATTTCCCTAAATGAGAACTGGAGAAACATGGGGTTTTTTTTTAGAGGCAGAAAGCAACTCCCACTTTTGTTAATAGCCCCAGCAGAAACTAGCTTGAAGAAAGCTTTTAGAAATGCAGATTTAGTAATCCATTCAAGATATGATATTTTGAAACAAAGGCAGAATGGTAGGATTAGAAACAGCCATCCAACACAGGAAAAAGCCATTAAGTCACAATAGGAATTGCCCAACACCCTTTCAGAACACAAGCCCCTTCATTGCATCACCCCAAACTTCAATCAAACTTGGCTCAGACAAACACCTAGGATTTGTACTTTGCCTATAGAACCAGCTATGACCCCTACATAACCCTCACATGGCCCCATGGGAGTCTGACAGAAAGCCCTCACTCTCAACTCCATTTTGTCAGTTGCTTAAAACAAAACAAACTACTAAAAGTAATCATGGCTTTGGTAAAGAAAAAAGGAAAATAATCAATGATATAGTGGCCAGCAAAAGCCTCTCTGTGATTCAAAAATAAAATATTTTAATAATCTTGAAAGTAATGTGACAGATCCACCATCTTTTTCTGTTGCTAGGACTAGCATATCAGGATTGCAAAAATCCCCAAAATTGCTACTCCATCTAGTGGTTGACCAGAGTTTTGGAACTCAAATACTGTTTGTGTCTGTCTTTTTATCCCTGCTTAAACTGTTTTTGCAGGACTGGAAAAAATCAGTTTGATTAGAAATGAATTATTAGAAATTATTGATCTGCTGTTCAGACCAGCTTGAGAAACACTGATCTAGACCTTCAGTTCTCGTTATCCACATAAAAGATGTAATTTGTTACATTTGGAAGGCACCAAGCTACAGAATATTCACAGTTTTAGCATTTGTATCAAATACCTATTGCACGTTAATAGGGTTAATACATTTGTTTCCCAATATTAGAAAGCTACCTAATTCAGACTTTCTTCCTTAGCTCCTATACTGTGTACATGAAGCTTTCCAAAAGATTGAGGCTGTGAGTTGTTATCTTTTGGATTCTCCTCCCACCTTCTAGCAGTTACAGGTTTTTTAATGGAACCTACACCCAATTCCTGTTTTCTTTGTTGATAAGGGTGTGTTGGGCAAACCAGTGTTACCTGTAGAGTTACTGCCTTTGGGTTTTCTTTCAGTATGATGTAATAAAAAGTATCTGAAGGTAAACAAGAAGAACATTTTGGTTGAGTGTGTATGTGTGTGTGTGTGTGTGTGTGTGTGTGTACCCTTATGAGAGTGGAAAAAAGGGGCAAAGCTAAAAGAAGCATTTTCCATGCAATTTTAACTATTGAAAACGGCTTATAAATCTTATTACAAGAAGAATGATGAAGGGAAAGAGACTGTTCCGAAGAGCAAAGGTGAGTCTGGTACCCAAATTTGTTCTGTCTGAGATAGAGAAGAGAGTTTATGTTCTTTCTTCCAGAGTGGAAGTCTGAACTACTGTTTAATTTAACATCTAAAGATAAATGGTTCTCACTCAAAATTTCTGGGGTATTTGGACTGTGAAGCTTTGTGGTCTACATGTTCTTCAGTGTTTATTTTATGAACCACAGAAAGGAAATATCTACCTTGCTAGGAATCAAAACAAACTTTATTTATTTTTATGTCATTTATTTCATTTATATTTTGTCCATTTAGCTGTTTGGAACAACATTGTGCAGTTTGTTGTATTGTACGTTGCACTGTATAGTGGCAAAAAAACCCAAAACACGATTCTAGATCCTAATGATGTTTTACTCTTTTAATAGGCGTGGATATGCATTTGGTGCTTTTCTTGAAATGTGTATCTGGTGGTGACAGCAGCAATGTTCAGATGGATAGCTGTAATCTATTTTAAGTCTGCATAAGAAACCAAGTTTAGAATTAGCTACATAACTGGCCAGGTTTACAGTGTTTGCTAATCCAGTTCTGTTGATTGTGGTTTGATGAATGTGCCAAACCACATGAATGTGTGAGAACCCATTCTGAAACAGAGGGAGAATTTCAGCAATGGAGAATGCCAACATTTTTGGAGATTTCCAAAAATTGAGAGATTTGGAGAATATGGAATGGGATTGGTAAAGGCAGAAACATACACCATTCTTATTTTTTTTCTTCAAATATAGTAGTTTGGTAAGAATGTATAGTTCTAAATCAAGGTATCGCATTACATTATATTTGCTACATTTAACTTTGTGTTCAGAGTTCAGTTTGGAGTGAGCTTATTGACAGTTGTGGGTGTAGGACTACAGTATCAAAAATGCCAAAATCTTTGATATGTATAACCCAAACTGTGGATATAGTCGGCTCAAAGGAAAAATAGAATAAGGGAGAAGCAGCTGCAATTTTTTTCCAAATACCTGCATAGATATACTTCCTTATTCCTTGGTTTGTCATCAAAAGCTTGCCTCATCACAAGAGCTTCTACAACTATATCATGGTCACGTGTCCACAATATTTTAAAGGAAGAACATCAGTCTAAGTTGCACACCAAGCAATAATGGGTCAGTTTAATTTTGACTTGTGAACCTTTAATTTTTTAATATAAATCATGATTTCTGATTTAATGTATATCAAAGGAAATATTTTTCAATACATTTATATATTCAGGAGTAAGTCAGAAGTGATAGACCCATATGAGTCAGTCAGTATTGTACCAAACTTTGCACTGAAATTAACAGAATAACAATGTTGGAAGGGACCTTGGAGGTCTTCTAGTCCAACCTATACCAAATCCATTCCAGACAAGTGACTGTCCAGTCTCTTCTTAAAAGCCTCCAGTGGTGTATTTAATCATACAGTGACATATTTACAGTATTTAAAGTGTTTCCAATTATTTAGAAATAACATTTCACCTGACTTCCTCGGCTAATACAACTTATTCTTCAAATGCGATCTTTTCCATGCAGCTAGTCAAGGAAGGGCAATCTGACAATCTTGTTTTTGGTCAGAACTGTTGTACTCCTCCAATACTGGAGTTTATATGAGCCATGGTCCAAAAGATAGAGCAATATTTTATTAACCCCTCCTACTATCAATGTTCATTGTGGGGCAAAAAATAATTCACTGTTTCTCAACACTCTGCATTTTCCTCCTCCTTATTCCACTGTTCTCTCTTTATACAATTAGTTTGTAAGCTCCTTGGTCAAGGAACTGTAAAATACCAGATCCCTGCATTTCAGAAGAAACAGCTATATAACATGTCATTCTTTGAAATATAAAGTTTAGCTCTAATTAATTTACAAGCCTTTCATATGATATAGAATATATTCATTTAATAATTCTGGGCTATATTTGTTAACATTGACCTTTATTTGTGGGTCAGACCAGAATGTCAGGCTGAAAACTCACTTAAGATATACATTTTGGGTAAACTGCTATTTCTTTGGTGTATTTGAATAACCAAGTAGGTATGAGGAAGCTGTAAGGAAACACAGGAAGAGTGCAATGATCTCATTAGGGAACTGATCAGTGATCTAGGCTTTTTCACTTAGTATCTCCTTCGACTCTAATTAAGAGTTTCTTTCAAATATGGCACTTTGAGATTCACTCTTTCTTGACTTAGCTCTGATAAAAGAACAGTGCAGACTGTAAAACTCAACAAGAAAACAGTGAAGTAAGATTCCTTAGAAGGATATCCAGAGGAAGAAATCACCCTAATTTTTGATGCTAGCTTTGCTATGAAAAAAAGTCAGAAAGAAAAGGCTAATTGGAATCTTGGAATCATGCAAATTCAGTCAAATTCTGACTGATACATTGTTTTTTTAGCTACGAGTAATAGAACAAACCACACTTGGGTGGTTTCATTCAATAAGCTAAGACATCAGCTATAGTTTACACATTTTTTTACAGTGTATCCCAGCCACTGATCCTCCAACTAGTTTCAGATGTATTCTACAGAAAGTGTAAAAATCAAAGCTATGTCTAGGATAAAACAGATGATCATTTTAATATACATTGAAGACTATAAAATGAGTTGATTTATGTAGCCTGAACAAGCTATAAATGTCAAATAAAGGAGCATAGGATGAATTTGTTCCCAACTTAAGTTGCATGTTTCTATCCATCTCATGTATCCATCTCATTTCAATGTATACCACTATATGACGAATAGACTCAGTAGCCTGTTTTTCTTCACTTTTTAACAATACTGAAACATTCATAGTCCTGTAGTTCTGTATGTTGATCTTAACTGAGGCTGTAGTGTTCTGAAAGTCAAAACTTGTTTCAGTTGGTTCTAACTTTGAGAACTGCAGCTGCAACTTTGGAGGATTAACAAAGTTAATTAACACCCAGTACAAACAAACAAGAACAGTAAATATACATATAGTAGCAGATGAGAACAACAAACATGAAATAGTGTCCCATGACTAGGAAAATTGATGTTTTTTAAGGCTTTCAAAAATGCCAGCAGATATGAGGGACAATGGGATTTCAGAGGACAGTCACTTCATCAGAAAATGCCCACTTGCTAGGTCAATAACACTTAGACTTTCATAGTGCTTTACAGCATTCTCTAAGCAATTTACAGAGTCAGCATATTGCCCCCAATCTGGGTCCTGATTTTACCAACTTCTGAAGGACGGAAGGCTGAGTCAACCTTGAGCCGGTGAGGATCGAACTCCTGGCAGTGAGCTGAATTAGTCTGCAATACTGCATTCTAACCACTGCACCACCACGGCTAGATCACATGTCCTGATAGATGGGACCCAGAGTACAATCCTTTTATTGGACCTAGAGGAGCAGGTAGAATCTACCAGAGAGAGGCAGTCCTACAACTTGGCCCTCCCTATGAAAGGTTTTATAGGTGTCAATCAGAAATTGAATCACTGTAGCTCATGGAGCAGAAGTGTAACATGGTGTACCAAGGTGTGCCTATAAATGCCTCTGCTTCCACATTCTATATGTTGCATTTCTGGATCATGTATCCATGCTGAAAACGGCCAAATTAGATCTTCCCATAAGAAATGTATTAATTAGTGTAGTATGAATAAAATGAGCAACATTCCATGGCAGAGATGAAGGTGAATAAAAGATCTTTACAAATCTCCGGAAATTCCTTTTTCTGACAAAGCTGCTGCTGAAACCTTTTCTCCTCCCACAATTTCACAACTGCCTTGTTTGCTTGAATCAGGTCTCTTAGAAGCCACAATATTCCATAAAGAAACTGGAGCTGTTAATCATTCCATTTGATCCAGGACTGCCAAGCTAGTTTTACTCTTCCCAGCAGCTGTTGTTTTCTTTAATTAGCACAAATGAAGGCTTGGAGGATAGAGATACCTGGGTGTTAAATATATCAAATATGATTCCTAGATTGAGTTTCCATTTGTTGTGCAATGTTTGTGAAGGAAGCTACACAGTTTTCTTTAGGTTACAGAGTTGGATCTTCAAAATCTGCTTTTCTTGTACCCTTCTTTGAGATTCCTTTTAATAAAATAAAATAAATATTATTTTCTTGATCTGCCATAAATCTCTCTCAGGTCATAGATTGTATTAAGCCACAAGAATTATATTCCACAATCCACAGGTGCCAGAGGACTTGGTAAAACTACAGTACTGCTATCTGTAATTTTACAGTTTTGTTATTCTTTGGCTGACATCTTTTACAGTGTTTGGCCAGGTAGGATTGCAGGGACTCTGTCTGGATCAAAGCCACCATATATGGGACAGGGGAAAGTTAGTTCTCTTCTCCCCTTGTGATTCTGATACATTTTCAATTCTGATAAGTTTTGTACAAGTTTTTTTTACACCCACAATATCTTTGGATTAGTTTCCTGTTTCAATTCCTTATGGCTTGAAGCTTAAATCCAGAAGACCAACATGAGATTCCAAGATTTTTGTTTCTTTCCTCCCTCCTTCCACTGAGATGCAGAAGAAATGATGATAGGGGAGAGAGAAAAAAAGGGGGTGGGGGTGGAGATGAATTCAAAGTTCAGTTGTACTTTATCATACTGGAACAATCAGTAAAAAATTCTTAGGAGAAGCATGGGCATCAACCACATTTTAGTTTTGTGTACTTTAGGTACTCAGCTCATGTGGTCAGTTTATGATTCATTGTGACCATTTAAAAAAATAGATTAATTGTATATAAGCATGTTTAAATAAACTATAGAGAAGTATTATGACATTCTGTTGCAGGAGATTGCTATGCAAATTGGGTTGGTTTCTGTAAGCCTTTCTTAACAGTACTTGCTATTGTGAAGCTTGTTCTTTGTGGTGAATGAGTCATTGCCCACAACTGGTTCCCCATATAATGAAAACTACCCACATGAAATGATTGAGCAGTCTCTGTGAGGAATCAAATTATTTTTCTTAAGAGGCTTCCTATGAGATAACATGAGAACATCAGTGTGCCCAAAATTGACCTAATATTCTGTCTCTGTATGGAATGGAAAGTCAGCATTTCATTCTTGTGGCTCTTTAGTAGCTTACAAAGGTATTAATAACCAAGGACACACATGGTTTTCTGGAGTCATTTTTGAATTCCAAATAAAGATGGGAATTACTGTTCTCTTTGCACAAGGCACAAATGACCAGGTTCAAGTTACCATACTTTGGACACATTCTGCAAATGTCTAGCTCTCTGAGCAAGTCTATAATGTTGGGAAAGGTAGAAAGAAAAAGAAGAGGAGGATGTCAGCAGCAGTTACAGAGTCAGTGGGTGCATAATTGGAAGATCTGAAGGATCATTTTGGCCACAGATCATCCTGGAGAAAGTTTATATGGCCTCCAAACTCAATCAAAGACTAAAAAACCATTTCCTTTTCCTGTCATATTTGGCTTTCTACATCAGTGCTAATTTCCAAGGCTCCAGTCAAAGGAGATTTTTTTAAAGATTCACTCTACTTCTTATCTTGCCATTTCATATCAGAGAAAGATTAAAGTATAGAATAAACAGCCCTGTATTTCAATACCTGCCAGAAAAAGGTATCAAAACTTGCATTGTCTTTCTTTTTCCATATATACTGTTTTCATGAATGTTTGTGTTTACAACACTATTTTAATGGTTTGATAATATTTAATTGCTCCAAAATTTCACTGAAATAATAAAAGGCTTATTTATACTTTTTTTCCAAATCAGCTGGTTGAATTGTTGAAATTTCAGTAACTCTCAGTGAGGCTTATGCTCACCATTCACTTTTAGTTTAACCTGTTGGCTGAGTGTATACAACATGTGAAAAGGCTGACATTAGCAAGGCAGCGGACCAGCTGTTTCAGGTTTCTTCTGTAAATAGGCCGCAATTACCAAAGTCTACTAAGCAATCTGCAAGCATTATTTAATTAGAAGGGTTAGAAGAAGAATCCTAGAGTTTCAATCATTGAGGATATATGTAAATCTTTGACCCTTTGAATTACAATAGGCAGTCAATTGTGTGTGAAACTTCATTGTTGATTGCAACATATGAATTCACTGCCAAGATAATCTTAAAAGTTGAACTAAGGAATAAATATCAGACCAGTGATTTATACCAAGCACAAGTGTGAAGATTAACAAGTTAAGCTAAAATGAAGTTGCTTGGTGCTGTGAAAATTCTGTGGTTAGTATATGATTCCATGTGTTTTTCTCTTAGTCATATAAGATAAAGATATGAGACACTGACCTTTTTATTGCTTCCTATAAAGCTCAATGATCTTTTAAAAGAAGAGAGATATTACAAAAGGTCTGATTATGATCACCATATTGAAATAGGGATTTAATGATAGCTCTCAGCATGTTTCACTTTAGGCAGTCTTGGGTGGGCAATGGAGAATTAAAGTTTAGCATCATCTGAAAGGCCACATGATCCAAATCTCCTCTACATGGGCCAGTCAGTCAACTAAATCCCCAAACAGCTTTGGAAAGTTTGATAGGCTAGGTTAATTGGAAGACTCTCTTTCACCAGATTACTGATTCTGAGAAAGGGTCTGCAGGCTGTTAATAGTCCATTAGACGCTTTGTTAGAACCTTGTCATGTCCATCAGCCTGTTTGCCATGTCAGCCTGTGCATTGCTCAGCACATTGCGTTGACATGGTAAGAGTCTGTTTATCACCTCAGCTCTGTCTCCCTGTGGGCCTGGGGAGTCACTCAGTGGTTGAAAACTGGCTCACTGAGTATATATGTAATAACATAGTAGCAACATGAATATGTTCAGAAAATAGTAATGCAATAAAGAAAAGACATTGGGTGCAGTTATCAACTAAAACTGGATGTGCTATTCTAAATGGACCTCACATAAGCAATCCCAAAAGTACCAGTAAGTACACTATGATGCTGGGGTTTCATTGAGCTATATTTACTCCTATGTCTTTAATATTCAGATATTTCTACTAGAAATCAATTCTTGATCTGCAGATTTGTGCTAAGGATTGCTGCTGATGTGGAGTATATGCAAAATCATTCAATGGAAAACAAACTAACAAGGCATTTCGAAATGGATAGGATGGAAAAACAAGCAGAAATGCAATAAGAATTTTTTTAAATGTGAACTACTTTGCTTTTAAAGATGAAAGTGTAGAAGGAGCTACTATCTGCATTTTTCAAAGTTTAATGATCCACAATTGCAGGATATTTGAGGAATACTGAACTAAATATTTGGTTGATTGTAGTTTTGTTTATTTGTTATTTTATAGATTGTCTATAGATTACCTAAATATAGGCTAATTTGATAGCTGAAAATGATAATTTGATTTTAAATACTGTTGAAGATGGGTGGGTTTATTGAGTCGGTCTGATGTATTATTAGAAAAAAACCAGCTAATTGTCTTGTAAGGTTTTTAAAAAGTGGCTCTTTCAGAGCAAATAGTTTATTCATTGTTATCAGAATAGTAATCAGTAGTAGTTGTGCTTTTAGGGTGATGAGAGAGAATTTCACAACTGTTTCCTGCATTTCGCTGAAAATAAATTGGTGTGTTTATCAACTGTGTTTATCTTGTTACCTAATCATAATTTGTCCTTCCACATCTAATAAAGCAAGATAGGCTGAAAATATTTGAGCTTTCAATCCAATTCATTAAACTTTTCTGTAGTGATATACCCACCTTCAGAGTCATGCTTTCCTAACTGATTTTGTTTTTGGAAAAGGCAGACATCCTGTTTCCAATTTCCTTCTCTTCCTTTTCTGTCTTGGTTTAAAGCTGCAGTCTTGTGCATAGTTTACTTAAATTCCCTTAAAGTCAGGGAGATTAACATCTGAGTAAATTAAGACTCAAGTATTGTAACATGTTAGAACAGTTTTTCCTTAAGAAATACACAGAATTAAAGAAGACCCTTTGGGGGATCTGACATTTTCATTTCAGAGAAAGAGTTATAGTTCTTTTTCTTCTTCCTGTTTTCTCTTCACAGGAAAATTAGACAAAGAATGGCTTCATTTGCATGCGTCACATGTGTACTCTGGATATATACTGTATCCAGATTTCTGGATTTGCATGATACATCCACTAAGTGCATAGACTAGATTGATGGATTGCACATAGCTACTGTGGATCTACTGTATATCAGTTATGTATTTGCCATAACAAAAATTATTTGAATATCAAATATAAATCTTTGCTGGTATCTGTATAAACTTACAAGATTGCTGTATCCTTTAAGTGATTATAGAGGCTAGCAGTTCTGGCTGATTGGCAACGCCATAGACTACGCATTTTGTGGTGTACAAGCTACAACAGTACTGTTAATACCCATAAATATGTACTGGTTCTACAGTCAGTCTTCCACATTAGTCATATTTATTGTGCTAATGGAAGATTTCTGGATTCTATAGCTTTAGTTTTCTGCCTCTGTTATCTATGCTGTGGATAAATAGTACTTATTTAAATGCCATATAACCACTTTGATGTGGTAGAAAAGGCTTGTGTCAGCCAAACAAGCGTACTTCTAAGAATCACGCTAGAAATGTGTCCATGTCAGCTCTTGCCACAGAGTCAAATCATTCTGAGACTAAGTAAGATCCTGGCTAAAAATGCAGTGACAGCAAAATACAGGGCTGAAAGTATAGTTTCGTTCTCTTTTCAACTAAAGTAATGTTAGAACTGATTGACCTGAGACAGTCTTTTCTGTCTATAGAAAACCAAAGCATAAAAATACAGAACCATGAAGATTTTCCATCTATCGAAAGAAAAGAAACATTATGTTATATCCCTGTGGTCAGGAGCTCAGCAATCATTAATTTCAAGTTACATTAGCACAAAGGAAGCTATGACCCTTCCTTTTTTAGCCTTCCTGACCTAGGGTTTAAAAATAAAGACACCCTCCAATTATGTGATAACTTAGCCTCAGAAGACTATCTCTACAGCTTCTGTAATTTCTCAGTCTTGCAGCAAATTGAGACTTCAGAAGGGACTTAAGTCTAAAGACAGCAATAAGCATGGTGGAGCTAAGCCTTCTTAAGCCCTCAATTGTCCAAGACAAGGCCTAGACAACAATTCTACTAATGAAAGATCTAAGCTTGTGGCTTCCTGCACTGAGCTCTCCAAGGTACTGACTATTTTTTGTTTTGTCAGAACCAAACCTTCAGTTATTGGTTGTATACATAATATGTGTAGGTCAAGAAGGAAGAGTAAATGTTGTGTGAAGAGTTAAGACCTGTTGCTACTGAAGTTAAGAGAGTTAGTTTTAGCTCAAATATCTCTCTACTACTTTGGAGCTAAACTAACTTTTCCTAGCCAGCTAGATTATACTAACAAGAGTGAGAGGATAAATCTTTTTTAATTACTGGAATGTATTTGAAGTCACTTCCATTAGTCCATATATGTGGAAAGTTTGCAGTTTTGATTAAGAGATGCTTTCAAGCCAGATAATTGGGCATTAGTTGGATTGCTGGGAGTGGCCACTATAAATTAATTCAATTGACATACTAAGCCATGGGCTAGATTCATATACTGCCTCTAACTAGATCAGAAAGAACTATCAGCTGTGTTCACACAATATGCTAAGCTCAGTTACTTTTAACTTTAATTAGGTTTTTTGTGGTTTAGCATGTTATGTGAACCTAGAGCATTTAATTTATGATTCAATATATTGTGTTGCCATAGAGAAGTTAAACATGTTTTGTACACTCAGTGTGACTTTAGCTTAATATGTTATTCAACCATGCTGTAATTCAGAATGTTTGTAATCAAATCTTGCTATGGGCTACCTAGCATTATCATTGTTTGGCATGATGTATGAACTTGAACCAATGGTTACATTATTGTTATGCAATCAATAATACTTTGGATACCAGGGCATGTAGCAATAGCAATATCACTTAGACTTATATACCGCTTTATAGTGCTTTACAGCCCTCTCTAAGCAGTTTTACAGAGCCAGCATATTGCCCCCAACAATCTACATCCTCATTCTACCCACCTCGGAAGGATGGAAGGCTGGGTCAACCTTGAGCCTGGTGGGAGTTGAACTGCCAAATTGCAGGCAGCTGATAGTCAGCAGAAGTGGCCTGCAGTACAACACTCTAATCACTGTGCCACCGAGGCTTGTAAGGTACTGATACATAGTACAGCCTCTCTAATCATGTCTTCACTGTTCATGCTTTGACTGGTGTATGGGCATAGGCGAACCGTTTCAAAAATGAACACATTAGGTCAAGGGATTAGTCTTTCCTCACTCTACACGTAGAGGCTGTAATGCAGATTAATTTTGTTGCTGAGTTTTACAACTCACCCCCACCTTTCCACATCTCACTAAAACCTTGTAACCCAAGTACACCATAGCTCAAATGATAATAAATTCTTCTGCATTTGGGGAATGAAGAAGAATTCAGAAAAGCTGCTTTAAAATTGCTTCAGAATCCTCATACGGATATGGCCATAGCCTAAATGGCCTAAACTCATTTCAATTTCTAGATTTTACCACCTTGGCTTTCTTATATATCCACAGTTTAAAGTCTATTCTTATGTACATCAGTGTGATCCTACATGTATGCACTAGATCAGGGGTCCTTAACCATGAGGCCACAGCCGCTTACCAGGCCTTGAGTCTTTTGGAACCATGCCGCGGAAGTGGTGTGCGTGCATGTATGCATGCACATCCCCACTCACACATGCAATGGGTGAGTGCAAGCACACATGGTCATGCGAGTGGAGTCACCCGCGTAAATGCAGCTGCGCACACACAGAACCATCCCCACCCCCCTCTGGTCCACAAAGCCAAAAAGGTCATGGAACTCTGCACTACATTTCTAAATGTAAAAAGCAAGTCAGTGAAAATTTTGTTTGAGAGGATCTTTTTCTTTTTGCTTATTTTAGGGAGTTGCTGAACTTATAATACGTATATAGATTAAACATTTATCCAGCCTGTGACTAAAAGTTTGGCCAAATGTTCTATATATGATGAATGTGCTGTATGTCATTTGCTATGACCACACACTGAGTTAAGCATGCAGAAAGTGTGTGGTCAGCAGGAAAGGGAGAGTCTTTCAGAAAGGGTGATACAACCTTCAACTTTATAAGAACACATTTTGTTCCAACAAAGTTCAACAATTCCATTGAGTCAGCATTTCCAGATCCCTCAGAAACTTTTCTGCTTCATATATGTCTCTCAAGATACATGGAGAAGCACTGTTTTGTGTGGGGGATAGAGGAGTCTGCCAACAACTGTATTTAATGCTTCGTTGAAATTCTCTGGTGGTTCTGAGGCCGTAGTTTTTACATGGTAGGTGGTCTGTCTTAAATTGTGAGTGAACCAAGCTGGATTGTTATTCCATGAAGTAGAAAATGTCCAATATAGGAATTGTTGGAATGCCAGACTTTAATTCTATGCCAACTGTGATGTAATTCACCTTGATTCATGGGAACATGGATTCGCTTCATGAGTTACATTCTAAATGTGTTATAATCAGGAAAGAGGTCATGCTGAAGCTGGGTTTTGGGAAAATGTATGGTAAATTATAGTTCATAGTAAATATTTCTTTTGCAGATGCAACTTTTGGATAAATTTCCTGTTGAAGGAGGCCAAAAAGATCCCAAACAGAGAATCATCCCATTTCTTCCAGGTAATACCTTAGTGGTTATTTAAGTATTCTGACAGACAGATAGCATTAAAATCACTAGGAAAAAATTGAAAATTCTGTTTCAGGTCGAGGTTAACTTTTAGGCAGGTTGTTTGATGCAATGCCAATTCCTAAGTTGCTGTATAAATTGGAACATAGAGCAGAGTATAAAACCAGATCTACAATATCTTTTATATTTTATTAAGCTTGGCTTGGGCTGATTTAGTGTGCAAAAAGAAAGCTATGTTTACAACCCATTTACAGGATTTTATGTAGTTAGTAGTCAGGAGAAACATTTTGAGATTATGGTGATTAGTTCAGTGAAACATCTCTACAGCAAAAAAGTACACATCAAATACACTGTTCAAGATATTCAAAGTAATACTTTAAAATGGAAAAGTATTTAAATCTATACTCTAAATTTAAAATTATATAATTCTATAAGCTTGGAACAATCATGCCAATTCCAAAAACATGTCAGGTCAGAGAGAAATTACAGGATATATTATAATTAAAGATTAAACTGAAGAAGGTAGATACCAACTTTTGCTTTCTAGATGTTGCAGGTCTCCCAATTTACATCACTGTATGGCAAATTATAATGATTAAAATTGCACTTTAATGTAACTGGACAGCCTTGTCTAAAACAATGCTGAACTGGAGAGAGAAAGACCTGGAAAGCATCTGGGTCAATAATGTGAATTCATATTAGCAGGTTTTCTGGAATTACCCACATCAAATGGCCATTGTGGGATAGAATCCATGCAAGAGTTCAACTGATTCCAAGCAGATATCAAAGGTAATTGGAAATGTCTTCCAGTGGTTAAAACCCCCACACACATTAAAACTAAATCAAATTAAATTTATTTATGATCAGTTGTCAGCAAGGTAAAAATACAGAAATAATGACTAGATTGAACAAAGCAATGCATTGGTTATATAAAATCCCAAAGTGAAGATTTAAGAAAATGGGAAAAATGAAAAATTGGACAAGATACAATGGAACAATATAAAAAAACAAAGTTGAAATTAAATAAAGTAAAGGTATATAAAAGATAAGGAAGAAAACTTAACGTCAGCACTCCATTTTATGCCTTTTTTATCAAAATTGCTGTAGAAAGAAATTTAGCAACTCTGTTGG
>JANHFL010003124.1:24503-41016 GCA_032468155.1 Oxyrhabdium leporinum
ACAGGGATTAAAGATCGGTCTGCATGTAACTCAGCATATAAACGACACTGGATAAATACATGTAATGGGGCATAATATCACTTAATAAATGGCATTATACTATGCCTCCCATTTAGTATTACTGCTGAGGATGAGACTAAAATGAACCATAGAAAATTCTTTGCAGGGATAAAAGATTTCCAATTTTGAAGTGACTACTGAAGCATTAAAACTAAAGGATGCAACTGATAAGGATGTAGGGTTTTTTGGCCCTCCCTTCATGGGTTTATTGTTTCTCCATTGCTGTGATTTAACATGCATATATCCTTTTAATTACTTATGCACAAAGGAAGCTGATGTGTACTTGAGAGTTTCAGTGTTTCAAGCCAACAGCAACAATAATATTAATCTACTTTATTTATTTATTAATTTACTGAGTAAAGAAGAATATGTTAATGCAGGTTGCTTCATTAAGAGTGGTTTCATCTGTCTCTACATGATTGTCCCTAGAACTTTATTAATTCTGAGAGCTTATCATTAACTACTGGTACACATAACAATTGAGACCATGTGACAACTTATGTTGGATGTAGTATGACTTACTTTGACTCACTGTCGTGAATGCATGTGGATTTGAAGCTCATTAAGAGATTATTTTTTTATTTTAACTGAAGAATAAGAACAAGTTATACCAGAGGGGTTGGAGAGAGAATGAAAGAAGCATGTAGAAATACAATGAAAGCTTGTCTCAAACTACTTTGTCTTCAGGAAAAGCAGGAATAACTAGTAGCTTCTGGACAAAGACAGCTTCAGTGCAATCCAGTATTTATGCTACGTAAGAAGTCATTCCTAATATTAATGGGTAAAATTACCCATTTTTTAAAAAAGGGGCAGCAAGTTTCCTGGGCAAGTGTTGAAAAATATATGTTGCTCTTCTGGAATTCTCATTCTTACCACTTTAGTTTCCCAATAGGCATACATCTACATATCTTCTACCAATTATTACTGTTGCATTCTAGTATATCTTCAGTAGCCATTAATTAATGCTTATTTTGACAAACTGTTTACTCTTGTCACCATCATCTTGACTGACTCCAGCTGAGTTACCCATTTCTCCTTATCTAAAGCTGTTTACTTGGCAAGCGTGTTTCCTTCTGCCCCTCACAAACTGTTATCTCAGTGTTGAATATCTGCTTTGCACATCAAAGATTCCAATTTCAACTTTCAGTATCTCCCTGAAGAACTAGGAAAGGTTCCAGTTAGAAACTTGGAGAGTTGCTTCTATTTATGGGTATACACAACAGATTGAATGAAATGTGATTAATTAGTTTGTGGCTTGCTAGGTTTGCAAACCTAGTGCAGTTTGTTTATGATTCTTTGTATTTTACAAAACTAGGCAATTGGGTTAATTCACTGTACTGAGATTATGAATCTAACCTGTTTTAACAACATTGGGATAGATGGATCACAGGTCTGCTCAGTACAAGTCAGCTTCCTCAAAGCAGTTTGGATTTCAGAACAAACACCAATCCCCAAACCAAATGGATAGTTTAAAGAAGATGAATACAATTCAAAGCCTACTTGATAACCCATTGATAATGCACATGTTCTTTGTACAAACTGGTTGTTTTTTAGTGGGAAGGAGGACTGAGAGTCCACAAAAGTCTTTTGACCTTCCTTAATATGCACACTCTATAAATCTACAATATTCTCTCCTTTTCCTTTCTAGTCTGTTGGCTTTTGGTTAGAAACTCGGTCGAAGAAAAATCTTATTTTGTGGGCTGTAGCTTGTAGTTCAAAATCTCTATAGAAAATCAGGTTCTGCCTGGGTTTAGAGGGCACACAGGTATACTTGCCATTTTGTGTGTCTTCTTCATAGCAAATAGAATTGCTGTATTGCATATACACACCAGCATTTCCTGCAACAAACATTTGAAAGGGATATTTGGAAGTCTTGCGATCAAACAAGTATGTCAGGGGATGCCAACATTGCTCATTCTTGGCTTATCCTTTGGGTAGAAGTTGCTAAACAAATCCTCTGTCTGTGGTTTGTTTGTCATTACAAATACAGCAGTGTTATTATAAACAAGCCATCTTTTATCTTTTGACTTACGACTCTGAATGTTTACAAGAGGAACCATCCTGTAATCCAGTTACGAATGTATGACAAAAAAAATCCTGGAAGATAGCCTTTCTAGCTTGCCTTAACACTGGAACTAACAGAAGTTAAATGGAAATGATAATTTTACTCAAGTTTGCTAAGATAGAATACTGAAGCATTCTGACTTATTGTATAAGTTGTAAAATAAATAAACATTTTTTTCATTTTGTTTTTAAAGTTCAGTTTCTAGTCTGCAGAAGTTGCTTTATAGAATTCTTGAGAAATTCAGCTTCATTCCAGTGCTGAGTTACATATACATAAGACAATTGATTGTCATAGATGCATCCAACATTATATGAGATCAGATTACCGTAAAGTGTGACTGATGGATTGTGTGAAATATTTAAAATACTGTTGGACTAGTAATAGCTATCATACAATAAGCCAGCAGGTAGACAGCCAGTCTCCTATAGATATAAGTCTTCCACAAACAATTTCAAACTGGTTGTTCGATGTGTTTTGCTTTTAGAATTGTGAAAAACAGAGTTATGCTAGATTACAATACATAGTGTTATGATTTGTGTAGTCACTGTTCTTGGTTAAAATGAAGGGCTAAATATTATTTCTGTAATTATTCTGGATCTCCAGTAAAACATATGACTTAGGAACAAATACTTCTGTATATTCTATTTATCAAGCTCTCTACCACAGCTCATGGCTTTACGTACCAAATTAAATATTTTCATTGTTTCCTTCTCTTTTCCTTCAGTTTCTTTAATCTCCATTTTAATTTCCATAATAGTCATTAGCTTTTTTTTTTTCTGTCACAAAGGTCCCATGGAAATTTCCCAGCAGGCAAAACTGTACCATGACTTGGTTCTTCTCCTTCTTCGGCGATAGGAGTTATAATTATGGTGCTGAATCCTAGAAGTGTTCAACACAGTAGCCTATAAAAAATGGCTGGAAAGTTTCAGGGTATTATTTCTGAATACTCAATGTTTCCATGGCATTTTAAAGCCATTGAATTTTAAATCAGTTGCAATTTAAACATGAAATTTAAAAAAACTAAAAATTTGATACCGATGCATGGAGAAAATTATATTAATGTTGACTGATTACTTATTTATTTATTTCTTATAAGCAGTTATATGCCACCTCAATCTAACAACTCTGGGAAGTATAAAAAGCATTGATATATAATTTGTGTAATAGTCACCTACAGTCTTAAAGGGCCAGGTCTGCTGTAACAAAATGGCTATTGGACCCATACAAAATGTACCTGCACAGGAGCTTGTTACATAATTTGGGGACCATGACTGAGAAGCCTCCTTGAGGGAAAGGAATCTTAAGAAAACTCTATGTAGGATCAAGCAGGACAGGCACAGTCATGTTAGTAAGACAGACTATGATACATTCTGGTGCCACATTATAAAAAGCTTTGTAATTAATAACTGGCATTCTGAATTAGGGCCAGGAAACCCAAAGATAATCAGTGCAATGGCCTCAGGGTAGGAATAACTCTGCAAATGGCGGGCCTCCCATCCTTACATGTTGCATTTAAATTAGTTTTAGCTTTTGCGTGTCTTCTTAAGGAACTATCATATAGACTATATGGTGATAGTCCAATTGTGTGGCTATGCTGGGTTGAGTTACATCCATCAGAGCTTCCAGGCTCAGGTTGGATCTTAACTGGTATGTCGGTCTAAACTGGACAAAAACTCTCTGGACAGAGTCTCCACTTGTGGTTCAATCAGGGAGTATGAAACCAGGATGGTCTCCAAATTTCTGACATATTCTTTCATGCAGAGTAGAGTTCTTTCTTAAGAAGCCATTAGAACTGAATTTTCTAGAAGACCAGATTGTTTATTGATGACCAGCACTTACGCATATCTTCTCACTGGTCAATCTGAACTTCTTTTTCCCATCCCATCTGTGGTAGCCACCAGCCACTGTTTCACAACTTTTATAACATCTTCAGTTAGACCTGGGGTGGCGATGTATAATTCAGTAGCATCAGCATACTGGTCAAATCTCACCTCAAGCCAATGGATTGCCCAGTGCTTTCATATAGACTTAGACTATATACCGCTTCACAGTGCTTCACAGTCCTCTCTAAGTGGTTTTACAGAGTCACCAAATTGCCCCCAACAACCTGGGTCCTAATTTTACTGATCTAAGAAGGATGGAAGGTTGAGTCAACCTTGAGCCATTCAGAATTGAACTACTGGAGTGAGCAGTGAATTAGCCTGCAGTACTGCATTCTAACCACTGCACCACCTATGAATATAAAGAGAATACGACTGAACCCTCCTGCATTCTACATTGAAGCAATTATAGACTCAGTGATTCCTCCTGAAGCATAGCAGCTGGAACCATCCACAGCTTTTGCTCTCTACTTTCAACCATTTCAGATGGCCTAGAAAGATACCATAGTCTAAGATATTGGATTCTGTACAAGGAGATGGCTTTTACAAGAAAGATACACAACTTCCTCTTTCCAAACAAGTGACATCACACTTTCCCTCAGAGAGGCATGAACTGCCTTCTGTATATAGCCACGTAAATATCCTGCCCAGCTACCTGAAGGAGCCAGGATAGTCATGGGTATACTCCGCAGGTGGTGGAGCTCATGCCATGGAGCATCCTGTGGCCTTCCTAAGGTTCCCTAAGCTCAAAGGACTCCCAGGTCTTAATGTAAGACGTCACCCTTTTTTATCTTATGTGGCTCTCGCTAACTAGTGTATTGTCAGCGTACATAACTGTACTATGCGTGTCTCTAATTTTTAGCTGTTAATAACATATGTAAATAAAAACAAGTCAAGTGAACAATATCACTGAATTGAGTGACAATATTTCTAGAATTTAGAAGAATAATGGAAAATATTTGAAAGGTGAGGCTTTGAGAGAGAGGAGGAAACAACCTTTAAAGATTGTTTCCTAAATTTCATTGTGAGTATAGTAAGAGTAAGCAGAGAGGAAACTGATCAGGAGTAAACAGGACAGAGCTATGATGAACCCAATAACCTGTATTCCACATTTCTTTGCACTATACCATCGGATTTTCCAAATGAAATGAAATGCCTTACACTGGCAGTGGTTAACTCATAATTCCGGATGATCTCCAGATTTCATGGAAACATTAATTACTCAGAAACATTTCCCCCCATACCTATATGTTTGCCTCAGTTTTGTCTATGCTCCACCCAAATTCCTGCAACTGGCAACAGCAATAGGCGAGGACTGCTATGACGCTGGGAACTGCCCTAGTTTAAACAAGTCTGCAAGAACCTGAATAACTGCAAAGAATCTTTTTCCTTCTTCAAGACGTGCCTGGATTTTGCTTCATCTCTCATTCACAGGAAAAACAAACTTCTAGCCAATGAACTGCATCTCAGGTGGATATGCATTATATATACTTTTTTAAAAAAAAATGGGGAGAATAGAGCAACTTGGGCAAGACATGTGGGCAGCCTTTAGTTACGCAAGGAGCTTTTCAAGTGTTGTCTCCCTGGCAACAGTGTCTAGATGGTGTAAATAGTTATTTGAACGCTACCTTTTCTCTTGAGATTGGATTTTTTGCAGGTTTCATATCAGCCCATCCCTTGCTGATAGAACCAAATGGGGAGTTATTAAATTCTTTTCATAAATACTGCAGCATAGCCAGAGCATTTCTTTTCCTCCACTGCATAATTAATATTTTAAGGAGACTAAGTTTTCAGTTATTTCAAACTGTATAAAAAATTCAACATTTCTAAAATAGACCGTTTCAAGTCAATCTCTAAAGTACTAAATATAAATTCTGCGTTTCCAGACATAGTAGAAAACCATTTATTGTGCATTCCTAGGTACCAAGTTTGTCTCATTGGGTTGGTAGAGTACTGCTCTAGGTGACTTGCACTTTCCATTTTTTCCCCTCAGGTAGCTACCATTGTCTGTAAAAGAAGGGTTGGAAATGATGTAGGGGATCAACCAGTTTCTCTGCTTCCAGCCTTCTTTCTACATTAACCCATTAATCTTTCAGAATACAAGCCTATACAAGTTTATACATAAGTCAGCTATCCTGAGTTCAAGGTGTTAGTCTTAGCTACACACTGACAGGCTATGAAAGGAATATAGATATTTCTGCTCTTAATGTTATATTGGCAAATTTTACAATCTAGCAGTCATAAAATAGGATAGTACCTAAGATGGTGCCAAGCTTTGCTGTTCTGTTTGTTATTAAGATTAAAATCATATACTAACTTTAGACAGTTTCTGTTATCTCGGCTCAGATATTAATACATAGTTCTAACATATATTTTATATTTCATGGATTATTTATTGAAATATTCTGTTATTAACTATGGGTTATTAAGTCTTCCCTTATCAAGAGAATTTCAAAATGGAATACAAGAAGAAAAATATTAAACTTATAAATCTTATAAAGTTAATACCTCAGTATTTAAATATATAAAATGAAGAAAGAGAAAGTGTGTTGTCTTCAAATTAATATTCAACATTTATATAAGAATGTTTCTGGTTGAAATAACAGGAGACTTGAATTAGATCCAATTTAGTCTGAAGATATTTGGACATACTTGCCAGTATGATTTGTTGAGTGGTTTTGACTGAATAGGTCTGGACTGATTTGGAAGGTTAAATATTCCCATGGACCTAATGCATAAATTTTGACCAAATGTTTAAAATACACAATTGGCATCTTGCAAAACCCGGTAGAAATAGTGTCATGGAAAAGAGCCTCTTTTAATAATGAGCAAATAGCAATATGAAACTTGTGCTACCATCAGCAAAAGGTGTCTTAGTGATCATACGCTATACGTTTTTAGTAATCATACAAAGGAAGAGGTCACTTGCCAAGTAACTCCAGCTTAACCAGGACTATATGCCAATTATATGCTAATTGTATGTGCTAATTATATGCTAATATGAAGTAGGATTGCTTCAGCATTGGAATACTATGTGCATGTCCAGGACCCATCAATATTTTGATTGCTGCATTTTTGGCTCAGACCAAAACCAAAAGTAGTTCCACATATGTAGCATGCATAGATATTCCATATTTCTTTCAGATGTTCTGTGCAACACTCTCTTATTGCTAACGGGTCCATTTGTGCCAAAATTGTGACATTTGGAGTTGGGGAAGGTATTTGGTCTTCTTCAAGGACAAGTGGGAAGTGACTCACTTTGTAAAGCACCAGAGGTAGTAATCAAAATTGATTAGGAGGAAAAGCATCTTCTGGGATCTAACTTTAGACCTTACATGAAAGGGTTTCCTGGAGCTGCTAGCACAAAATATATATAATTTCATAGTTCTGTTCAGAGAATTTCATGAGATTTCTGTCAGTTTGTCTCCTGAATAAAATATTTGGAAATTACAGTATAGAAAATTCATTTTTCTTCTGTAACAAAAAGGTTGTTTAAATATTGATTATGTGTTGGTGTCAATAGATACATTTTATCCACAATCATCTGCCCCTGCATCCAGCTGGTCCTTTGGATGTTCCAATAGTGCCTTCATCACTATAATGTGATGCCTTAGTTTATAAAGAAACTATTTTGTTTTAAAGATCTGCTTTTCCATTTTAGCTGCTGTGATAAAGCTGTCTTGTCCATGTGTAAAAAAAAACCTTACAGAAAAGGTAAAATATATTCTATATAATTCAGCAGGAACAGATTTTCTGTCAGCTCTAAGCATATAGGAAATGCATACTATATTAGAAGAAAATGGCTATACCTTTGTGATGTCAAAATGTCTGAATGTAAAATGAGATAGGAATAGCTGGGTAGAACTTTCTCTGTCCAAAGATATTTTTAGAACTTGGCTTTTGTACAGTTAGAAGACTAGTTTATTGTTGAAATGTCACAGGAAAAAAGATGTTTGTGATGCTATTGTATTATGTAGTCTTGAAGCTCATGATTCAGGAAAGAGATAGTTTAGACCAGGGGTGGGGAACTATGGCCCTTTTACAACTTGGGGACTTCCAATCCCAGTATTCCCAATGTAGCCATGCTCAAAAATATAAGTCCACAAGTCATAAATGGACCATAGTTCCCCACCTCTGGTTTAGGCAAAGGTACGGAATGAAAGAAATCCAAACTGCTCAATTTCTTCCAACCTGAATAACAGAAGAGACAGAAGTATTTGTTCTCATTTTAAGAGCTAAGGCTCTCTAGGTGTTAATATTGCAAATTCTTGTCACAGGCAATGTAATCTAATGAAGATAAGATGGATTCTTCAAAAGAGCTAAATTTAAACAGTGAGATTGTGGGAAGATTTGTTTTGCTGCCAACAGCATTGCTTTCTTTCAGCACGCAGAAAAATGTCAGGCACAGTTAAACTGCCCAGGAACTTTTGCAGCTCTTATTATGTTAATGAAGGTTGTTCATCTAGAATTGGAAGCCATGTTCATAAACTGGTTCGTCTACAATTCTTTATATTATACTTTTATATTTCCTTTTGTAATGACTTTTATCATTGACTTAGGTATGTTTTTTAACACATAAAGTTTAAAAAAAGGATGAACTATATAACTGGAGAGAATTGATTCATCCCAAATTAAATAATGTGGTCATCCTCCAACTTTCCAGAACTTTTTTCAAAGAGGGCTATTATAAAACTGAAGAAATAATTCACCTAGAGTGGGCAACGTAGCAATTTAGCTGTTGAGTCATTGGCTAAAATCAAGGGGAATATTTCCACAATGTTAACTATAATGCTAGTTCCCTCTCGCCTGCAATCAACAATTCTTTGTATCCATCCTCCAGTTCGGATCCTTATATGGTTTCTTTAAATGTACTAGGTTAATAGAAATCTTCATGTATATAAACTAGCAGGGAGGATTATGGGATTATGGAAGAGTGAAACTTTCACAGATGTAGACTCTTTAACTATAGCTACAAAGTAATAATCTTTAAAAGCTACGTGAATTGTAAAGGAGTCTTATTTTCTTTAGGTAGCCTCTCTCAATGAACAGGCCCTTTTGTTAAAAGAATTGTTCTAAAAAAGTCAAATCTTCACCTGTAATCATGATTGAATTGTTCCTTGCAAATTGTAGTTCAGGAGATATAGTTGTACATTTATTTATATTACACCATCGATTGCCTAATTTTTTTAATGATAATAAAAAAAAGAATTTAAGAATTCTTACTCCATGTAGACATAACCTTTGAAAAAGTAACTCGTAATGGAAATAGCACATATAAATATAGTGTAGTGAAAGAATATGTTCTATTCCCCAAGATGTTTGAATATTGACAATTTTTATAAGCAGACTTTTAAGAGTTTGTTCTAAGGGTGATAGAGCCCTATTGGTAATTTTTAATTATCAAGCCCATTTTAAAGGTTTTAAGAAATCCTTTCAGTGTGCTAAAAGTATTTTTCTGCAATTTGATAGAAACACCATTAAGATAAGTAAAAGACAAATGTTTTTACCAAGGACAGTCTACAATTGAGTGGAAGCTAATTAAGGGATTTCCCTTCTCTAACAACAACATTTGAGGATTTGCTCAAGCAATACACATTTTTAACAGCATGTAGCAATATATTGGTACTTCTCTCACCTTGCTTGCATGGTGGCAGTCTGTTTTTGTTCAGTGGAGACAGACAGATATTCAGGGTTGCAGAAATTAGTGGGATTTTTTTTTAAACCAGAACCCAGAAATTTAATAACTTATCGTAGTCAGAACTAAAATGTGTCCTCTTATTTCAGTGCATATATTTTAAAATGACTGAACCTAGATTTAACACATATGTGTAGAATTGAATAATGTATTTGAGTGACAATACAAGATTGAGTACAAGATCATCTGTTGTTATGGCTATTTCATTTCAACTGCTTAATACACAACAACAGTGGAAATTAGTTTGTGTTGTTAAGAAAAAGTTGCAGATTACATTTTTTTTCTTTTGCTCATGTCTGTTATGGAAGACTTATGATGTCAACAGCAGTTTTAACAACACAGATAATGTTTATGAAGTCTCTGGTTGGAAGAAAGATGGATTGGACATAAGTATGTATTTTGTTTTTTGTTTTTTAAAGAATCACATTTCCCCCCCATTGTAATAGCATTTCCATAGCTTTTTCCTAAGTCAGCTTTAGTAACTACTTGTTCATAAGTGAGATTGTCTTTTGTCTCCCCCATATAAATATTATACAGATTGCTTCTCCTTCCAATAGAGGAATACATATTTAGGATACAAAGGGCTCCTGAAATGGCCCATATGTATGATTTCATCTGCACCTAATTCTGTAAAGTTTTGGCCAGCAATATTTCTAGTAGGTTATGATGCTATAAATTGTCAGCCATTTTTGTGGAGCAGCTTTTTCAGATATTCATCTCTAACAACATCTTAAGCCTGCCGCGTCTTTAAAAGCAGGCAAGAAAGAGAAAGGGTGTTTTCTGGGAACAAAATTATGTTAATCGGCGGGAAATTTATCTCTTGTCCATTACAAAAAAAAGTGGTACGTGGCAGCTTAAGTAAAGACCATTTCAAGAAAAAGAAAGCCTTGACTACATAAAGTAAATATTAAAGTAAATATTTACTTTTCAATAGAGTCATCTCCTCTAGTTTTCCAGGATTTAGCTACTGTCAGTCACTGGTCCTTGTCCTTTCATGAAGCTTTCTTCCTAGTAAAGTGTTTTAAAGAGAGAAAGGCCTTGCTCGCAGTATACTGTGTATTCTAAATTTGGAGATTTGAAATTTGAGTGAACACACAAATTGCTACGCATGCTTTCTATTAATGGGATTCATTCCTGAATAAAGGTACATATATATGCTTTCCCTTTAATATACTTTTCAGGATCATAGTTATGATAAGCAGCACTGCTGTGAACCGTGCCCTGAAAAATGATATGAGTGCTGCAGCAATAAAAATTATTTTATCAGTGCTTCAGAGTGCCTCCAACTCTCTGCTGTTCCTTATGATCACATGGTTTTGGTGCAGTGGAACTCTTTGGATGCATGACTGCCAAGGAAACTAGATCTGGATCTTAGACGTGTTAGAAAAAGAATAAATTAAAGCAAGCTTCCTGCGAAACTTACTTTTTCACAACTGAACTTTCCTTAGTATACGTATCAAAACTATTAAGCATATATGAAATGATTAAAAATGATAGTAATAACAATAGAAATAATAGTATAATTATATCACTATATAAGCAATATCTGAGAATCTGAGTGAGAATCTCCATAGGTACACATAGACCTACATAGATAGGTCTAAAGTAGTTCTTAATTTAGGAAAATTAAAACATGAGTGCTAGAGTCTTGATGTACCACCAAGGCTTTTCCCTCCAAGTCTTATTCTTTTATTTGTAATCTGGTGAGATTTTTATTCATTTTTTTTCATGTTTCATGATTTTGTGCTACTTTCAGAATTAAACCAAAGTATATTTGAGACCTTTTCCTCTAAACAATGAGATGGAGTAACATTGTACTGTGAAACCCACCCTCAGCTGTTGCAGTGGCCATTTGGTATATAACAGCTTTACATATCTTCCAATTCTATAACAAATTAGTGCATATATAATTCTGGACATTTTAGTTTCCTAGACATTTGGCTCCAGATGCACTAGGTCAGTAGAGCTCATTATTATCAAACAAGCTGCCTTGTCATAACAAAGGTTCACATGGGTCAAAAAAAGGGGGAAAGGAATCCAGTCAACGTTAACGTGAACGTGAACGTTATTTGATTTTCATATATATCACAGGACTTTTTTTTCATTAGAGATAGATCACAAGCCTACAGAAACAAGAGCACTGTTAATTTAGAAAGACTTCTCCAAACTAATGCCTTTTTAATATGTTGAAACTAAATCATTCAGAATTCTCAAGTCTTGGCTGAAAATTCCCCAAATATCTGAAAAACCTGCTTTAAAGTTATGTATAAAATTATTCATGCTTCTATTTTACATTCACTATATATTGGTATCTCATTGAGGAGACCAGACACTTTAATTATTTGCTTTTGTTTCAGGCAGTAGAAAAAGTCCTGCTGACCCAGGAAAATAACTTTCCCCAAAAGACTTTCTTGTTTATAGTCTCCTTTCAAAATAGCTGAGTACTGCAGCGTTAAGCATAAGCAGCCTATTATGATTCAGAGAAATACCTCATCCAATCTCCAGTCTCCTTCTTGGCTGAATATACAGTTGGTATTTATAAAAGAAGTCTGATTTGATTTGGCTTAAACATTATAACTTGGGAACAATTTTACGGCTTAATGTTATATATGAACCAGAACATCATAGCATGTTCAACAAACCATGATTTCGCAGAAATTCTGAACCTAGTTACTATCAAATTCTTCCACATTTCTTAAATCCTGCCTAGATATGTTGGTTGAGATGTTGCTCTTGTATAAAATAAGTCAAACAGTTCAAGAGAAAGAATGATTCAGGGTTTTGATTCATGAAAGACCCTGGATTCCTCTATTGTAGCTTATTGCTCATCAGACCAGGCTACTCATTGCAAAAGGAAGAAAGAGAAAATTAGTTTTAATTTAAACTTGATTATTATGCATAGTTTCTTAAATAGTACATTCCTGGCATTGTGGATAGTATATAATATGTGTATAAGCTTTTTTTAAAAATAACTTTTTTTATATAAATAGTGACAGTTCAGCCTAAATAAAAGATTTCTGCAGCTACCAAGATTTATAATCTCTGGGAGCAGCTGGTCAGAAAGATAGAAGACTGCCCCTTCTGTTAATTGCTACCATTTTGCTGAACCATCTGGGGGATTCTACGATTGTGCCACCAAGGTTTGGCAGCAAAGTCTTCACTAAAGAACATACCACTTCCCCAAGAAGGCTATTTTTCTGATTGACAGCTCTTACTATGAGGAAATTCCTGCTAAGAAAGACTGCAATCTACTTCCTATAATTTCAGTCTATTGATTCTGGTCCTACCTTCTGGGACAAGAGACAAGGGCATATGACACCCCTTTAGATATCTAAAACTTCCATCATTTTGTCCCTCAATATGAATGGACATACAAACTTGAAAAACAGGGTAGAGTGAGACAATTTTGTGGTCTGAAACCTATGCTCCTGTAAATATATCTCAAAATAGCATTTTCCTTTTTAGCATCTGCATCATATTTTTGGCTCATGTTTATTGTAATTTTCTAAAATGAACATTTTTTAAATATACTACCAAGAAAATACAACTCTACCCCATCATATACTTATTTCTTCCATTTTTTTTTGCCCTAGATAAGAGGATTTTATATTTCTCTCTATTGAACGCAAAAAGCTCTCTCCAGAATTCTGTGAACCTTTTCTTCTTCTTCTAAAATGTTAGGCATTCCCCTTGTTTTGTATTATATGAAAATATGATAATTGTCTAATCAGTCTCTTTAGTTAGGTCATTAGTAATAATATTGAACAGTTCAGGGCTCAAGTCAGAACCATGTGATTGTCTGCTTGACATTACTTTCTAAACTGATGTGAAACTATTTATGAATATTCTCTGGGATGGATTCATCCAGTTATGAATCCATATAACAGTTACATCATCCACCCTATACTTTACTGTGCTATTAGTGAAGTCATCATGAGAAAGTTGAATCCTGATTGCTTTGCCTAAGTCAAGGTATTCTGTTTCCATGATATTTCCCCATCTGTTAAACCAGTAACATTTTCATAAAAGGAAACAAACTTAGTTTGGTAGACCCTGTTTGTAACAAACTCATGCTGGCTGTTTTTAATTATTGCTTTCCTGTCCATGTGCTCACAAACATACTGTTTAATCATATCTTCCAGAACTATGCCAGCATAAATGGCAGAGTGACAGTTCTGTAATTTTCTGGGTCTTCTGCCTTCTTAAAAAAAAAAAGATAAGAGTGTATGGTTTCTGATCTTCTGGAACCTTGCCAAATCTCCAAGAGTTCTCAAAGATTATGTTAGCAGTTTTGCAGTGACTTTGCTATTTCTTTCTGTACCCTGGGATGTAATTCACAGGGCAATGGAGGCTCAAATTCATTTAAATTTGCTATTCTGTTGTAGCCTGGGGTGCAGCTTCTTACTTCCATTACTGACAATACAAAAGCCAGCTGAGGCTTCATTTTCCTTCAGGAAAATACAAAATACAGTGTCAGCGTTCCATCTAAGTTCCAGTAAATCACTCAGCACTCAGATAAGAATTCATCTAAGTAAGAGTTTATTACAGAAACCATGTTGGCGCATCTGGGAAAAACCTGAATCTGAAGGCCCAGGTTTTTCCACGCCCAAAAGAGAATCAAAGATCCACCTCTTCTCCACCATTATAAATCACATTCCCCAATCCTGTTCTATACCCATCATCCTTCTTTCCGTCTTGTCACTCCTCTTCCAGGTGCTGGACAGGATGGCCTTGACACATTTAGAAAGAATGTCGTTTTGTCTACGAGCCCTTCTAACTGTATGAGAAAGTGCCCCCTCCTTAATTCCCATATTCTTTAGTGTGGCAGCCTGCAGAGGCCTCGCACTTACGGCTTCCAAGGCTGGACACCAAGATAGCTAGATAAAGGGGATGTCAGGCGGCTAAATCACGGCTTACCTTTCTAGGATACTTGTACGGGGCAGTGACTGTCTTGACGTAGTCCTGTAGTTCCTTAATCAAGGCTTGTCGGTCATGGGAAAGGTATTCAGGAGCCAAAACCACGAAGGCCTTCACCACCTTGAATGTAAGAAATTTGATTTTAAGAGGACGACATTTTGAAAAAAACAAAACTGGGCAGATTTTAAAAAATGCGGGAATTTCTAATAGTGCCACTCTTAGAAAGATGCCAAATTAAGCGTTTTGGGGTACTTTTCCAACGTTAAAACCCTGAACTTTTAAAAATAAATAAATCTGGAGATTGTTCTTCTTTTCATAGATTTATTTTTAAAAAAATAAAAAAAAATGTTAACCTTCAGAAGTCTAAAAAGAAGATGCATACCACGTGTTGGTGACTACTTTCAATCTAGATTTTCCGCAGAGATTCAGAAAATTCTGCCAGGCTTAAATTCCTTTCCTTTGATAAGAGCATCCCAGGTGAACTGTTGACAAATCACCTCTGGTGCCCTGAACGAGCAAAGCCAGATTCATTTAACAAACCTTGTAGCTAAACTTGACAACTGGAGCGATGGACCGAATACTCGCGGCTAGGAAGGTTGTAAAGTAGGGCACAATTCAATTAACAAATGCCTCGCTGAGCAACGGAGATTTGGGGGGGGGCGGCCCCGTCGTGGTCGTACACCGAGGACTACCTATAGCCCGGTTCCATACGTCCAGCCTCCTTTACCTCGCCACGAACAGGGTCTGGACTGCTGACGGCGGCTGCCTCGATCACCGCATCGTGTCCTATCAACGCGTTCTCCACCTCGAATGGTCCAATGCGGTATCTTTTTTTGGGGGGTGGGGAGGGAGAAGTGGGGGTGGGGGGAAAGGAAGCGTTGAATCTTCTTGATCTCTGAAGGAGATTCACAAGAAAAGCGTTGCGCCCTCGGGGCTCAGGTGAATTCATCCTTACCCGGCAGAATTGATGACGTCGTCTCTTCTCCCGACCAGCCAGACATAACCATCCTCATCTTGAAATCCTCGGTCCCCGGTGACATAGAAATCCCCGCGGAGGGTCGAGGCCGTTCTTTCTCGATCGTCCTGGATATGTGAGCAACTATTTAGAAAGGTGTGACGCTGCCCAGGCTGGACCAGGGTCCAGGGCAGGGTAAAGACGGCGAAATGTTTCAGGGGACATCATGTACTTGATGAGTTTCAATAAACTTTTTTTTAAAAAAATGAGGTGTTATACACGGTGACTGAAATAAAATCAACTATCATTCAGTGTAATAAAGATCATTGACAACAGCCAGTTGGCATGAAAACGTGTGACATGGCGGTGACCGAAATAAAAAGGACTTTATCGTTGAATGAATAATGAAGGAAGACTTGGATACCGTAAATGTAATAGAGAGGATCGATAATGTTTTACCTAGGCTACAGATTCAAAAGAGAGTGAATGGCATAAAAATGACATCTGGAATTACTGTGTAATTTTGACCTTTGGTGGAATTAAATCATGATGGATGATGATTTGTTATGAAGATATGTAATAGCATTAGATTTATATAATATAATTTTGGTTAAATGATATAAATATGATGGATAACAACTTATTTGTATTGAAGGTATGATACCCAGATAGCACACTGTTCACACACAACGATATGACTAGGTCTTCTAGTCCAACCCCCTGCTCAGGCAGGAGACCCTACACCACTTCAGACAAATGGTTATCCAATCTCTTCTTAAAAACCTCCAGTGTTGGAGCATTTACAACTTCTGGAAGAAAATTGTCCCACTGATTAATTGTTCCAACTGTCAGGCTATTTATTTATTTTATTTTATTTTCACATTTATATACCGCCCCATTCCGAAGACTCGGGGCGGTTTACAGCTTATAAGCAATACTCT
>JANHFL010003124.1:48574-59605 GCA_032468155.1 Oxyrhabdium leporinum
GGAAGCTCGTTCCATAGAGTCGGGGCACCCACAGAGAAGGCTCTATTTCTGGGGGTCACCAGCCGGCATTTAGCCACTGATGGAACCCCCAGCAAGCCCTCTCTGTGTGACCGCACAGGACGTTGGGAGTTTGTACCAATTCTATGTTTATATTTCTTCAGAGCATAGTAAGAATAACTACAGATAAGGGAGAAAGGTTTTTCTTTAAAAGGGAAGGCCTTTCATGGCTCCATTTATTCATCATTTCGTACTTGCTATACTAAAGTTAGGAACAAAATCTCTACTTTTTAATGCTGAAGTAGATCATATGGCTCTAATGAAGTCTTAAAGAAAAGCCAATTTGAGATCTGCCAGATGAACTCTTTTCCTTTCCTGGAACTAGACCAATATACTTCATCGTAATTATTTTTGGCAATGTGTATAAATATATTATTTTCCTGGTTTTCTAGAAATCTGTAAACAGTAGCTTTGGTCTTGATATTCTTGAAAGAATTGAACGCAAAACCAATCATCTATGCACATGAACTATTATGAAGATGCTCTTTGAATGAATCATATTGGCTGTATAAATTATATTTAAAGCTTAATAAGGTTTGCAGAATTGTTATATGCATGCATGATGTATAATTGAAAATACTAAGTCCAGAACTTACCATAATTGTTTAACTTTCCTACCATTACTGCTAGTCCTCATGCTTTAGTCCTTTATCCCTTCTTTCTTATTCCTCTCTTTTCGTCTGGCTGGGGTAAACCCTACATAAGATCTTATTAACCTACTTTTCTACATCCTCAGTGCGTGCTTTAATATTTCCTCCTCTAAAGAAAATGGCTGAACTAACTATAAATTATAGCAGCCAAATGGAGAATTTTTAAAATATTGATGGTGATTATCAGATTGACAATTTCTTGTACAGAATTCTAAACTCTGAGCAACAGTTTTATACAAATGGGATGACAAATCATGACTGTCAAGTGGAGGACAATAAAAATGACACCGTTAGATTATGTCCATAGTAATAATCTTAGCTCTAACTATCTTCTCAATCAGCAAAGCCTTTTCAGATACACCGTAGTTACACATTTATTAGCCTCCATTAATAATTTAGCTGGTTTTTACTTCCCATTCTTTTTCCATCTTAGATAAACCTTTGAGTATACATTGGATTACCTTTTGTATCTGTGAACATTTTCCAGTTTGTTCTAAGTACGTGCTGAATAAGTCATACTAATTTTAATAAGATTTCTTTAATATTGTTTCTTCGTCTTCTTCAGCAGATGGCTGAATTCAGAATATGGCTGAATTTGGAGTATTACTGAATTACAGTGGAATAAAATATGCATCTGTCAATACACAAAAACAGATCTAACTCCCTTAGGCTAATATTCTCAATGAATTTAAAAGAAATTTCTATCCATTTGGGATGGATTTGTGTTGATTTGAAAAACATGGCAAGCTAAAGGTAACTTGATTACCTTCTTTAAAGGATGTCAGAGAAATGTACTCTTAAACAAAATATTACATGAGGTACGCAAAACTTTTGTGTATACATCAATTACTACTAATTATCCTTTTGATTCATTTTCTGGGTGTTGCATTGCAATTCTTAGTTCAAAATGGGTGTAATAACACACAAGTAAGTGAAAGTTATGTTTGATCATCATGTTTACTAAAACAACTACAGAAATAAATATGAATAATTGTACACTTTTCCTTTTCTAAAAATTTCAGAATAAGTAAATTTAGCAAAACCCATTTATGGCTACTTAAATGTAGAGTAGAATGCGTCAACTATTTCCATCTATATGTGAATCAGAATGACCGTGATATAAACAATTTTTGGCAAGATACATATTTAATCTTCGTATCTTTTTTTTGTCACCAGGGAAAATCCTATTCCGAAGAAGTCACATTCGAGATGTAGCTGTGAAGAGATTAAAGCCAATTGATGAATACTGCAGGGTAAGTGACACTTCCTCTTAAAACACAGTGAAAAATGCATAGCATTTATTTATTTATACACATTTTAATATATTGCTTATTCTCTAAATCTCAGGGTGGCACATAGTCAAATAAAACCAAATAATAACAAAATGAAACAATATCTCATCTACCTAAGGCACCCCTTCCACCACCATCCTTCAAATGACCTGTCGAAAAAATAAAGTCTTCAGTGCCTTCCCAAGACCTTGGGAACATTCTGTAACCTAGGTGTCCCATACTGTAGTGACATGAAGATTTTGAGAATTAATTTATAAATTAGAGACCAATGAAACAAATAATAAATTCAGATCAAGCACTATTTTGGTTACAATATCACATATAGCTTTATGAGAGATATTTCTCTAAAGTCGTTAAACTTTCCAGTGTCATCAAAGCTTAGAGAGAATGATCACAGAATGATCTATGCTTCCAACAAAGGTCTCAGGTTTATACTAGGTCTCCTATTCATGCTTGCCTGAAGAATTTTTTATTTCACAACCATCTTCTCTATATTTGGAATCAGATCATGGGAGTAGATCTGTTTTATACCTGGTTTATTTGTGGAGCCTCTTTCTCAAAATTATTATCAATGTCATCATTTAAACCAAATAGCATCCTAGAATGTACTCTCAACTATATTTTCTTCTCGAATTAGCTCTACTTAATGGTTGAAGTAGAGGTTTTATTTTGATGACCCATTTTCAGATTCTCACATGAAAAATTGGGAATAGGCTATGTGTTTGTATTTCTTCAACCTTATATACTTGGCTTTGTAGAACATTTCCCACTTTGTTAAGCTACTGTATGTTGTGCTGAAGTAGTCAAAATATGCTGTGAGTAACTTCTCTGTACCTTTCAAGAATGAGTGGAATACAAATAAAGTTCTAGTCTCATTTTAGGCATAAAGCCAGCTTGGTGACCTTGGACAAATCAGTTTCTCAGACCTTTCTCTTAGTGGCAAACCACTTCTGAAATCTTGCTAAAAAATACCCTATAGGGATTTGTTCAAGTAGCAGCCAGGAGTCAACACTGACTCACAAGCGCACATGTGCATGCACACACACACAAACAAAATTTAATTCTTACATTTCTAGGAGACAGAATTTGAATTACGAAGCAAATAAGATTACTGTTTTCATTGCTTGTTTAAATGTAAAAATATATTTTGCTTCTTTGAATTATTTAGTTGTGATGTTGATATGTCATTGATATGTCATTAATCAGTCTTTTCAAAAGCACCACAAATGGAGCAACCCTGTAATTCCCAAAATCTCCTGCCAATGTTTCTTCTGGTTAGGATAATAGAACTGAAATGCCCACCATTAAATGATGCTTCTGAAAGTATTAGAATGTTTATTATGAGCAGCAGTGAGAAAAGGGGACAGTACTAAATTTGCTTGGTAACCATGTTAATAACCTCAAAATTTAAATTTACTTTCTAGTATTTTTGTTTGTGTAAATAAAGCAGCTCAATCATTTTAAAATATGCAAAATGTAAAATAATTATAAAATTAATATAGCTAATTTTAAAAATCAAATCAATACTAATTTTTAAATGATTAAAACATTTGTTTATTAAAGCTTTTGGGCAGTTCTGTTCGGTTTACCCACAGGTATCAGTTAAAGTATTCCCAGTGTTTCTTTTAGGCTGCTTGTATGTTCAATTTCTCTCTTTTCAACAGGCGCTGGTAAAGCTTCCATCTCACATCTCACAGTGTGATGAAGTCTTCCGGTTTTTTGAAAGCCGACCAGAGGACCTAAACCCTCCTAAAGAGTAAGCTTCTATTGATTTCTGTTGCTGTTCTATGGAAGGAAGGAAGGAAGCTAAAGGTCAACACATTTTATCACATTCAAAAGATGGAAGAGCGCCTAATTTTATTTTAACCCTTCACATCACAGGAACATGGGTTTGTAATTTGACAAACACAAATGAGAAATAGATGTGTGTTCATTGTGCAAGAAGAAAACTCAAAGAAATATGCCCTCTGATTCATCACAGGCCAAAGTAACTTTTCTCGCTTTAGTGATTTGTAGAATCATTATTTGTTATATCCTGAGGGAAATCCTGCCAGTTAACAACAAAGTTTTAATTACCATCAATTTTCCTGGATGGATTAGTGCTCACAGATGGTATGCAAGACTTTGATTATGATCCGTGTCACAAGTAATTTCCGAAAAACTATTATTTTTGGAAACAGAAAGCAAAAAGAGTCCCAAGGAGAGTGGAGACAGAGCAGAGCTTCTTATCCCTTTATTGCATATAGTAGTTAGATGTACACGCTTCAGGATGGCAGCAATTTAAAAATTGCTCTTGCTGGGAATTCTGAAAGATTTTACAAAAATAACATACTGTATATTATCTAGTTTGCAGAAAATAAATAATGCATGTAAATTTCCTGAACATCCCTGGTTGTGACTATTCAATGTAGTGAACCCCGTCTCAACTATTTCTGGGGGATACTTGGTTTTGGTACTTGCCTAATAACCATGTAAAGTAGTGAATGTCAAGATTGTATTTATTTATAATATAGGATGGCATAGAACAAAAAAGAGATTTGCAATACAGGTAGTCCTTGACTTGCAACCATTTGTTTAATGGCCATTTGAAGTTATAACACCACTGAAAAAAATGACTTGTGATGATTTTTACTTTTAATAACCATTGCTGCATCCCCAAGATCACATGATCAAAATTTGGGTGCTTGGCAACTGGCATGTATTTCTGACAGTTGCACTGCCCTGGGGTCATGTGATCACCATTTGTAACCTTCCCAGCTGGCTTCTGACAACCAAAGTTAAAGGGGGAAGCCGGATTCACTTAGTGATTGCATGATTCACTTGGCAACTGCAGTGATTTGCTTAACAGCTGTGGAAAGAAGATTGTAAAATGGTGGTACAATTCATTTAAGAACTGCCTTGCTTAGGAATAGAAATGTTGGGTTCAATTACGGTTATAAATAGAGCACTACCTGTACAACTAATGACCAATTGGGGCATACCAATATATGTTCCATCTTGTGGGACAAGCTAGTCTAGCATTCATGCCCAACACTCAAAGAAACAGACAAGATGTCAAGATCTTCCAGTAGGCTATTAAGATTGAGACAAGTCAGATAAAATGGCCTCAATTCTTGAACATTATACTCTCCTTAAAATGGAAAATGCATATTTTCTATTTTAATTCACTATGCAGAGTTAATAAATTAATGAATAAATACAGAAAGATACAGTAATCTTTATGATATCTTTTTTGTTCAAATTGCAGTGATCAAACTCGTTAACTCTGGTTGCTTGAGCATAATTATTTCTAATAATATTTGCCAGGCACCCAAAATACAATCATGTGACCACGGGGGGGGGGGGGATGTGGCCATTGGAACATCAAAAATGTGCCATCAGTAGCTCTGGGGAAGTCCATCGTAACTTTGAGAGGTTGCTAAGCAACTGGTAATTAACCTGAAATTATTATATGGTAATTAGAATAAAAGTTTGTATTAATCATATGTAAGCAAAACTGTTGGGTTAATAGATGAATTATTTAAATTCATACAATTAATTAACCAAGGTTTTTCTATTAGACCTTTCCAAGAGGAAGGCTTCTTTTCTGAAAGTTATAACTATAATCTATTTTGCTGATCTAACATGATTGGCTTATGGATGTTTTTCAACTTGTTTTCAACTGAGACTGGCCCAATGTCACCTGCCAGCTTCCATCTGTAATGGAGGACAGGATTTGTGTATCCCCACTTCTACTCTGTTTCAAGTAATAGCTTGATTCTGTGTAAATGAGTCAGAAATCCCTAGAAAGTATGGCTATTGGCTATGCTGGCTTGATAGTTTGGGGGCTGTGATCTCAGCACATCTTGAGGTCTATTGATTGGTGAAGGCTCTTTTAAAGAGCACTGTATAAGCTCAACTATATAAACAAATGGTAGATAACTACTTTTTGGTCTGCACTGAATGTCTTGAAAAATGCTTGATAAAATCACTGCTCCACCATCTGTCTTAAAGCTGTCTGCACTGATGGCTTTGATGCCCTCTGTCTTCAGAAATACAAACAGCAGATCAAATAACCTCATGTTTTGACTCAAAACGACAGGCAGCTTATTGAATTATCAAGGCTCCTAATTTAATTGAAATTTCAGAGATAACCTGAGACCTTCCTTTAAGAACAAAGGATCAGCTACCAGAGGAATTGCATTAGAAGTGTGATCATATAAGAGAAGGAACTGTTCTTAGACGGCTGATGATTGAAAGAATGGCCATGACAGTGAGGGAAGCAGTCAACTCCAGTAGACGTTAAGAAGGGGAAGAAAGGTCAAGAGGCAGATGGATCAGTGAGGTATTCAAGTTACTAAAGAATAGGGTGAGCATGGGAAGAGTAGCTATTATTTCATGTAGAATATTTTGAAATCTTAAGAAGTGCTCAATAAGAGGTCATTTGGAATCTGTGATGAACTCTTGTGATCTATTTCAATATAGATAACATTTCAAGATTGCATTTCCAACTAAACTACATTTGTTCCATAGATACTATTCTGAAAATAGAGTGCCAAGATTCAAGTCCTTCTGATTTATTTTCAGTTGTAATTATATAATGACATTGAAGTTCTAACCCTACACTAATGAAGGCCAGCTATGATACGTATCACACCCTTAAAGGCTTCATCAACCTTCCTGTAAGGTCAGCTTCAAAGCAATGTGGCAAACCGCAGGATATTACATATGACCAATCGCATTTGCTTTTAATTATAGTCTGAAAAATCATCAACCTGTGGAAGCTACTTATTAGTGTTCTGATCTTTGAAAGGAAATTATAGGCTTAAAGTTAGAATCCAAAACAAATATTTTTTGTATTACTGGGACAGAGAAGAACTCGGATATCATGGAGGACAGAACAAGATATTGGAAAGTAGTTTAAAAGATTTTAAAACCCATCTTTGCAAGAGACAGCACTGTTGTGTTAACAAAATGGTTAGGAAAGGGACTCCTTTCATCGTGTGTGAGTTCTCATTTGATGTGCTTATCAAATGTATGTTAGTGCGTAGCTAAAAAGTGATTGACTAGTTTTTGTCTCAGGTAATGTGAGCCTGTGTCATTGGGTTAATTCTATAAAATATGTTTCGGTTAATTGGAAGTTAATATCTTGTAGAAATTTGACTTAGGATACACTGCATCTATTCAAAATAGTTGGTAGGCTATAAAGAATTCTTGCATTTATTTGATCTTGTTCCATTGTCAAATAGCTACTTCAGGATTTCTGCTTTTGTTTAAGGCATTTTTTCCCCTATTGTGTCTTTCTCTGGTGTATATAAACTGCAACCACAAGAGCTGACAAGCTGTTCTTTCTTTCCAATAATCTATGGCAATTAGAATTCTGGAATGATAGTTTTCAGTATTCAGCAAATGATGGTATTGAGTTTTCTGGAAAATGGTTTTACCTTCACTTTCTTCTTCCACCATTTACTCAGTTAAAAGACTTAAGGAAGAGATGGAGAGTTGTACTTTTGTTGTTGCTGTACTTGTGGAAAGCATTACAATTTTACAACTTCAACTGGACATGATTTGTCCTGTACAATAATGTCCTTAACAGTCCACTAAATCCTTGTATTGTTTACTATATATATTAATGCAGATTTAAAACATTGGGTATGCATAGAGGAAATGCATGGCAAACATTCTCTATCCCCCCCCCTCCCAACTACTTCTGGCATAATAAAATGTTGGTTAATAAAGTAAATATTGTGCTTTAAGCGACTGTGAAGTTTAAGTCGACACTTGGGTATGAATGTTGACTATAAACACAAGCATATGCACCCTTTTAAATGTGTGCAAGGCTTGCCATCAATCTGTTATTCTGGCCTGCTGAGTGGAGAGAGTATTGTAGCACAGCTGAATTCTACTCCTGAAGCCTTCTTTATACATAGCCAGAAGCATAAAAGCAATGCTGTTCTTAAAATCCTTTTAAAGAATAAACGGAGTGCCTGTTTTCAGGCTGTGATGATAATGAAGTAGTTGCAATTTTTTTTCAGAAGAGTCATGAAAACTGAAAAATAGATTCTGAAATGAAGTCCAAGGAGATGATCTCTTCCTTGGTATTCTTGTTACCTTATAATTTTTCATACTGATCTTTTAAATCGGTAATGGAGAGGATTAAAATATTTACTAAGAAAGGGAGATATACTGAAGCTATCAGTTCTGACTAATCTAAAGTAAGTTAATACTTTGATGGGGATCTCTGAGACATCCAGGGCTGTAGTCTGGACTAGGATGTAAAAAAAACAAAAAAACCCACCAATATCCTGAAAAAAAACAGGGGAAATCAGTTCTGTAGTTTGTAAGTCACCAGACACTGAGTGTGACTCAAGGCAAATTTATATTTACAAAAATAAGTGTTGTTGCCATTTTAGGAAGTATCAGTACCTTTGCAAAACCCTGAGCTTTAAATTAATAGAGGCGTTAGATTAAGGCAAGCAACTTCTTTACAGATACAGTAAGCGACAGGGACATCATGAGAGGAAGCATGGGCTGAATTTTCTGCCTTTTTTAAATGGGAGATTTTGTATTTAAACTTAACTTTAAATACAGTTAAAGTTCAAAGTTTAATATATTTGTTTAGGAGGTATGTGTATTTAGATATATACAATATATAAAAATTGTGTTATCTTTGAGGGAGATGGGCAGTTTACCAATATGAAATATAAATAAATAAAATTGTGGTGGCGCAAAGATTTACTTATGTAAACAACCAAAATCAAAAGTTGGAATCCACATGGAGTGTGGAACTGCAAATGTAGGAGAGCAAGCAGTAGAAAAAAGTAGCTCAGGGAGAAACAGAGATTAAAAGATTATTTTCACTCTTTAGGAGGACAGTTTAATGTGCTTGCCTCTTCCAGATAGAAATATCAAAGAGTGACTGGATAGTAGACTAGAATACTTGCAAAATATAAAAACTTTTCTGCAAGCTTGTGCTTTGGTGTTTCTGGGTTAGGAAAAAGAAATATTTTTTGAATATTGCTTCAATCTTATGGGATAAACCTTCTAGTCTATTTCAATATGTTTCTTCTAATTTCAAGGACAGTAATCATTTGATTATCTTCAAATTATAGCACCCCCTTGTAAAAGTCATCTTATATGGGAAAGTAAATAAAAACAGAAGGAATGTTCAATGCATGCTAATCTCATGTTAGAACAAATGCTGGGTTCTCACTCACGAGACATTTAAGCTAAATTTGGATATATATGGACTATGTTCTATGGGAAAATATTTTTCAGTCCTGCCCCTAACTATTTTTCAAAAAATGCTTGTGGACTTTACTTTTGAATCTCTCTCTCTTTATTTTTCCACGCATAAAGTAAACACTGGCGGTACAGTGGTCCCCATTTACCAACCACTCATTTATTAACTTCAATGGCATGAACAAGTGGTAGTTACAACCAGTCCTCAAAGTCACAGCTGGTCCACTGTCCCTACAGGCATATGGTTATGATCCAGGTGCTAACGATTTCTGACTGTCACAGCAGTTACATGATCATAATTTGCAACCTTCCCTGCCTGCTTCCCCCCCTCCATGAGCAAAATCAGTGGGGAAGGTGGCAGAAAGTCTTCGGAAGCTGCTATCAAGTGAAATACTCATGTAGTGACACACACATAGTCTTCACTTAATGATGCAACTATGGACTGCTAGAACTGTTATTACTAGGTGGCATGATCATGTGACATGTGACTTTATGAAAGCATCACTTCATGTTACAAATTCTGGTCCCAATTATTGTTGTTAACCAAGGACTACCAACTATTATGGTTCTCCTGCATCTAGTAGCTTGCCCTCAGCACCCAAAGATTGATCAACTCATGTCCCAATACACAAAGACAATATTATGTTTAATAAATATATTATTGATCTGTCACATAAAACATATTAGAGTTTTCCTAGTGGTATGTATCCCAATAACGTGCATTCTGATACATTAAATATTTAGTTAGTTCACATGCAAGTCACTTTTCTTCTATTTTTGGCAATATGGGAAAAATAATATGATTTGGCTTAGATGCATTTTCAAATTTTGCATGTTATAACTCAAAATGTATTGAAGTTGAAAAGTGAAAGCATATTAGACTTGCTTCTGGGAATTAAGGCAATATACAGTTAAACTTCTCTTCCTTGCCTTTTTCACTTTCCCATGACCTTGAATGGGGGTTGGGAATTACTATTTTTGTAAAGGTCTTTGTGGGGCAGAGGTTTAATTCTGTACTATATGTGTTTAATGATGTCCATATGGATTTGTGGGCATAGGAATTAAATCCATAATAACTCCCAATGACATGACATGGAAGTAAAACTCCAACAGTGCCTGCATTTAGACATTAAAGGGTTATTAATACAAATGAACACTTTAAATAGGAAAACAAATTTAGCAGCACAGAGTTGGCTTCCAGCCCATCTCTGAAGAGCAGCAAGGAAAGAGAGGTTTGAAAACTGTGGCCTTAGCCTGATGTATGAAAATTAACACCTTTTGCATCATTCAAGGCTCAGTTTACATGAGATACCTGGTACTTTTCAAAAGTTCAGCCTGATTGCAAACCTAATGATAATGGTGGAAAGAAAAGGTAAGACTTTGCAAATATATTGAGTCAAGAGCTGGGCTTTTCAGTTGAAAGTTTCAAAGGATATTATCCCATTTTACTCTAAAGCATTATGTTTCCTTTGATAGACTCTCCCAGAGAGTTACTTCTTAATTTGTCAGAAAACAAGATGTATTTTGTTTCTAGGCAACCCAGAAAATTAATAGCAGGCAATTTGAAAGAAAGTACATGAACTTTATTTTATTTATTTATATTCTGCCTTTATTATTTTTACAAATAGCTCAAGGCGGCAAACATATCCAACATATTTTCCTCCTCTATTTTCTCCAAAACAACAACCTCCTTGTGAAGTGAGTTGGGCTGAGAGAGAGTGACTGCCCAAGATTATCCAGCTGACTTTCATCTAGCCTGGTGCCTTAACCACTAAACTAACTTGTTCTCTGTATTATATACTACCATGTTT
>JANHFL010003124.1:68208-87028 GCA_032468155.1 Oxyrhabdium leporinum
TTATTTTTTAAAGTTACTTCTGTTTTCAATTTCTTTTCCTTCTTTACCAATTCTGACAGTAGCTCCAGGTCTTTAGTTGCTGCTAATTACCTCTGTTGGATCCCACTTTCTGAGGGTAAAATTTTACGGAAAATTCCACGGCAAAAGTTAGAAAAAATTATTACCTGGACTGAGCATGCTGCTACCAGATCTTTCCTTTCTTCCCTTCTGTTCCAGCTGTTTTCATGGCTTTGGTTCAGCCACAATGACCACCCTCTCTTCTTGCCGGTTCAAGGAGCTTTTCTTTTTCTTCTCTTCTTCGGGTCAGTCATTCTTAGCTTCTAAAGCTCCCTCAAGACATGGTTATGCCAACAGATGTGGGGACCTCAGGAGATGGCTCCCCTACTATTAACATGCCTCCATTTTTTATTCCTATTTAACAGTTTTATAATTTTAAAAATGTTTTTAATATTTGTTAATAATAACAATTTTAGTTTTGTTGTTTTCTGCCAGTCACTTTATCAGGTGACTGGGAGGGATGGATAGATGAAAATGTATAGGTTGCTGCAGTTTTAAGTTTCTTCTGCCTATTTACCTATTTTTTTTCCTTAGCCCAGTGGGCTAACATTTGAGCCATTTTTATCTGACCTCTTTATTTCTTGACATTCCCCAGCTTTTCCCCAAGCAAAATTTGAACATGTGTATATAGTCACTCAGCATTAACAATAATTGATGACACTTAATTAATTCTTGAGTTTTCTATGTAATCCCATGCAGTTCTAAATACATCGTACTGTTGTTCCAATCCAGGCATGTCAAACTCGTGGCATCACCGCAGCATCACGTGATGTATCAGGACTTTTTTCCCCTTTGCTAAACCGGGTGGGGGCAGGGCCAGCACATGATGCATCCAGCCCACGGGTCATGAGTTTGACACCCCTGCTCTAATCCAAGAATTACAAACTACTATGCTCAAAATTAGAGTTGACTGAGTCTACCATCCTGAAGTTATACTATGAGACTTTCCATTTGCAAAATATTTTTAATGCACCCACATTTCCTCAATTGTCTTCATCATCTGCAGATCCCCAATAATTTCAACATTGTGCTCTTTGTATGCTTATTAATTTGGAATACGAGAGAGCTCCATCTGTTAGTCATTAATCAGTCCAAGATAGCCATTAGATGCAGAGAATACTAGCAAGCCATTATTTACTCTTTCTTTTTTTGAAATGGGCCAGTCACAAGGTAAAGATTTTATAGTATTTAAAAAATAGCTTTTCTTCCTTGCTTGCTTCATGGCCAGAGAAGCATATATGTTTCTTCCTTCTCTGTACACAAATCCTCATGTATTTATTGATTGATTCACATGCACATTTGTTTGGTTGTTTGCATAACAGTGCTCCCAATAGACTGCAGAAAAAGCTTATTTTGAAACAGCCTTTTGTTTACCATAGTACAACTTTAGCATCACAGAGCAAATTTTTTGAAAGCAAAATACTAGTGAGACCTGTGAACTGAATACTAGTAGTATTGCTTGAAAGCAAATCCTAGGAGGAATAGTATGCCAACAAAGCTGCATTCCAGGTCTGTTTCCCAGCAGGACTGAATGAAATGCTAGCTAAGAGCTGGGTGGTAGAAGGTGGTTTATGGTAGTTGTCCCACTATTGGGAAAGCACCCACCCACAAACATAGGGAATATTAGATGGAAAATTGATTTCATCCATCACAGGGAGAATGAAAAAAAAATGCAAATCAATTTTCTGAGAAAGATGGGCTTAAAAATTTTGGAAATTTGCGTTCACTTGGTTTATAGACTACTACTATTAACGAGGGCTCATGAAATATGATTTCAATCATATTGATTATAAGGGTTTGCACATTTTTTTTAATTCTCTACACAAATCTAGTTACTGCATCTCAGACAGGGTATTGTGGAATTATATTGCTCATCTCAGAAAATAATATTTTAGTGTTCCAAAAGGGGGCAATCAGATGATCAAAGGTGATTTTGTCTCACACTCCGTGTGGAGGAAAAAAAAGGAAGGGAGCAGTTTGGGAGGAAAATACAAGGTAGGGTTGGTTCTCTCTTGATGATACCTATTCTGCATTTGTTAGATTTTTTTCCCCCACCTGACTTGACTGAATTTACCCAAAACAAAGACTGTTTTTCCTTTGTTAAGTCAGGGCTTTTTTAAAGGGATCTTTCTGTTTCCCTGTTCATTTGCAAATTTAAAATTCAAGTCTTTGCATTGGCATATTCACAACTGATGTGGCCTGCCCTACTAAAAGAGAAGGGAACAGAGTAAAAGCCCAGAATTTATTGTGGAAGCATCCCCCATTCATTGATTTACAAGCAGCTCATTGAAGTGCCTTGATTGCTTTTGTAGTTTTGCTTTCAATCCATTATTCTTGCTGATACATTATATATCTCTTATATTCCCTACTGAAGCCACAAAGGATTATGTTCAGAAACATAATATCAGGCCCAAGCATGAAAGATAGAAACTAGTTGTTGACCATCATAGCTCAAGGAGTTCCAGCAGGGGGCATCATTGTGCTTGGTGATTTCCTTAGATGCCAAATGCCTTTGCAGTTGACTCATTGATGCTGGCTGCAGTCGTCTTTTGTGGGAATAATTTTTGGTCTGATAATCTGAGACTTGTGGCAATTCAGAATTACAGTGTTCATCAATTTCCTTTTATGGTTTCTCTTGTGAACTAGCAAAGATCAAAGCTTTTTCTGATTTCCAGAACATTTCATATCTGTCTTGAATAGCCCCATGTGAACACTTTTAACACTTTGATTTGGGAATTATATACTGCCATCTTTCACAGCACATACTTAATCTCAAGTGGCAACTTCCTTATGCTTAAATGTGCCAGCTCATCTTGGAGCAGTCTAGAATTTGAAACCATCAATGATTGGATATGATATCCTGGTTAAAGGGTCTTTGCAGAATGGAAGATGCATTGCATACTTTTTCATTAATATTAGACAGAATAGTTTGATTTACAGTACTGTGCAATTTGAATAATTATGACTAGGAAAAAGAATCAAATTTATTCAAGATATGTATTTCATGCAACTGTCCCTTAAAGAGCAATTGAATTTTTTTTTAGAGATATGAAACTTGAGTATCCTTGTAAATCATCTAGTTTAGTTCCAAACCTCGTTGAGGAAAGAAATCTCTACCCTCTGCTTGGAAACCTGCAATTTCTGCAGGTTTGGATAATTGATTCTATTGTCTCAAGAATCGAATATTACACACTTTAAACAAAATCATCCTGCACCTTCCTGTCATCTTTTGTTCACACAGAGCATAGGTTTTACCTCATGACTTACACTTTTTAACTTATATTCATTGTTCTAATTCTAGAGATATTTTCTTGCCTCAGGTTATCTCAGCAGATACATGTAAAAAAGTAAGCTGTGAACAAAACTTTTGGTTTCCTTTACATCCCACATCTTCAATTTTTATCATAAAAAGCATTTTTTTTTATTTACTGCTGCCCTTTGCAATATATTATCTCCCAGCCTCCAGTTATTCACAAAGCAAGCTATTGTTACTTCCTTGAATGGATTCTGGAAAATATGCCACTAAAACATTTCAGTTCATTCCATCTCAGGGAAGAATAAGAAACGCAAGAGAAGAGTCATTTGAAAAACAATATTTCTTCCATAACACAAGCCTCCAGCTAAGCTATATTCCAACAGGCATTTACCAGTTTTTGAATTCTTGAAAACCAGACAGCATGCAAGCATAGAATCAACATGGACCCACTGTATAAAATCACACTACAGTATTGGCATGTTTGAGTTTTGAGTTCTCAGTTGAATTTTGGTATATGTGAACCAAATGCAGCTATTTCCAATATGAGTCTATCCCGATACATATCCTTGTACTAATCATCATCTGTAGCCATAGAATTTGGCATTATATTAGTTTTACAGGCTGAGAATAACAAAGCACAGCAGATTCAATCTATTACTTCTCAGTTAACTTCCCCGACAAGCTTGCGCAGGTAGTAAGGCAGATGGTAGCTGGTGGGGAGATGCTATGCCACACACTGATAAAAAGCAACAGAATCAGACATTTGACAATGATGACTATAAGTATGAGGAGCTAGTTTTCTCAAACTTGGGAGCTGTCTTAGATATAAATTGCGTCAGGCCAGGGCACTATTTTGTTTAGAAGATAATAAAAGAGCTCCATTGATAAAATATAGGTATCCTTCCTGATAGCAATACTTAGAAAAATCACTAGTGGATTGGATGCAGCCCCTGAAGTTTAGTCTTGCTGCTATTTATTTAATTTATTTATCTAATTTAATTTCTTTATATCCCATCTTTATTGATTCTACAAATAACTCAAGGCTGAAAACATATCCAGTGCATTTCCTCTTCCTGTTTTCCTCACAACAACAACTCTGTGAGGTGAGCTGGGCTGGGTGTGTGACTGGCTCGAGGTCACCCACCTGACTTTCATGGCTATAGTAAGATTAGAACTCACGATTTCCCGCTTTTTAGCATGGTGCCTTAACCACTAGACCAAACTGGCTCTGCCTGCATTCTTGGGCACATACGCGGAATGCTAACACTGTAAGAACCATCAACGTTAACTATTTCCAAATTGGATTAAGACCATGGAGCCTTAGTCTTAGGCTTAAACCAGTGTTAGCCATTCATTGGCCCTGTTTGCACAGCACATGTAATTAGGATAGAAGGAATTATTGTGTGGTACTTAATTAACTAAAACAACTAATGCAGAAGATTTAGTTTTATCCAAAAGCAGCCCTAATTAAGTGGAAGTAAACTAACTCCCCTGCCCAACCATGTTGCAGAACTACTTTCCAGAGGGAATATCTTTCTCTTCTTACTTTCAAAACAAGGTCCTAGAGAAGTGTCACAAAAGTTGGCATTTCTCTCAGCTGCATCCTTTTTGTTTCATCCTCCATTGCAGTTACATGGCAAAAAGCTATGGGCAATCATAACTATTATTTTTTACTTCTTCAAGAACTAAAATTTCAGAGAGTTACGGTGTGCTCAGCCCATCTGTGAAATAGACATGATTCAGAAAAAGCCCACTTCCTGGTTGATTAAGTGATCTATTCAGTCTGCACTGTTGAAAAAAGATTATTTGCAGCTAGGAAAATTGTCTTTATTCACCCGCTCCCTCACTTTAAAAGGGCCTGGATCCTTGGTCTGATATGGCCCTTTTTTGTAGGAATTGCACATTTTTCAGTCCTGAGAATAAACAGTCCTGTAAAATGTAGAGAGGAAGACCATGTAGTGCTTTCAATTTGACTGCAAAAAGTTGTTTAAAAATGTGCAGGAAGCACAAATAGTTGTTTTTCTAAAGAGCTGCATAATCCTTAATGTGTCTGGTTTAAGTAAGCCTCTGACATATGCTGCATTCATCTTCCCGTGCACCTCAAAATGCCCTTTCAAAATCAAATCCTTAACTTTCCACAGTCAGAATAGATAGCATTTAATGAGACTTGCAAATATTGCATAATTATGTTGTGAATAATAAGAATAAAAGAACTCTCTCTCTCTTCTGGTATGATTGTGTCTATCTGGAGACTTCATTTTTACACAGATTGTCTTTGACATTTATACTACAAGCTGATGGAAACAAGAGCTGCTTTAATAAACTGTAAGTGTGAAAACACCCTAAATTGTCCTCAAGGCAGATTGAACAAAGATGAGACTTAATCCCTACCTGTTCGGTGGACAACCTTTGTTTTGTTGTTTAGATGCAATTAGAGCAGCTGGACTCTATTTGTTTTACTTCAGAGTCTCCTACAGAAGAAGAACCTGATGCACACTCAGTAACAATTTATATGCAAGTATGTGCTTCTTATCATACATAATTATGTCAAATCCCAAACCACTAAGATCATTAAGTGAGGGTCATTTACCATGTGGTGAAAAGCAAAGTCAGCAAAGCTGTACAGAGAATAGTCTCACTCCTCCATTTTACAAAACGGGAGAAAATAGAGCAATGACCAGGCAGCCGGCTTTGCTGTGTGTCTCATCCATTAGTGGTGTCTGGCAAAAATCCTGTCTTACAATTAGATAAAAGCTTTTCCATTCTAAATCACTATCCAGAAGACAGCTTGGAGCCTGAAATGCTGAACTAAAATACACAAGGGAAGCCAAGATCCAGCTTGGGATGGTGGTAATTTATGTGTCTCAAACATTTACATGGGGGAATATCGGCCCTTGCTCAGGGATATTAAAAACAAAAACTCAGGAAATTTAATTGGTATTCTCTGCATATTTTAGCTGCTCCTAAGAGCCAAAAAATTTTTTTGGGATCAATATAAAGCCTATAAAGCCTTTCTCCACTTGGCATCTTTTGAATGGATTGGAATTGTAGTTGGGAATTCTTGAAATTGCAACCCTGGTCCATTTGGTAGATGGATTAATCTTGAAAAGGGGACATGCACAGTATCAGTAATAAGATATGATCTTAAGCTACTATTTCTATCATTCTTGATTATTGATGACACTGAGGATACAGATGGAATCCAATACCATCTGGAAGTTTGTTTACTTTTGATCAATGTCTTATAGTCTGCTCTTAAGTCTGCCTTTTTTGATCTGCAGAAATGCAGGCGACCAATAGAGGGAACAATGAGGTTTAGTTTCTTGTGTCTCTAATGATAGTCCAGCTTTTTTTACAGCCGAGATATGTAAAATATGGATGATGGATTATTTACAGTAATAATCCACAAATTCATTCATTGGGGCTTACTTAAAATATCACAATTAAGTAAACCATAGACTAGTACAGTGTTTGAGCCAACCACTGTGTCTGGTAAAGTCACTGTTTTCATTTTTTTCTGGGAAGTAGGCAATAAAAGGAGAGAAGCTGAATGACTTCTAATCACAGAAAATGTTACTGGAACCTCTGCAGTTACAGAGCTGAGGAAGAATGTGGAATGTTGTACCATGTTTCTCAGAAAATAAGACTGGGTCTTATTTTCTTTTGCCCCCTGAAAAAGTTTTGTTAGAACTTAAACTGAATAGGTAATTTCACCTCTCGTTTTTTCCCATCTGTCAATTAGTCCTAATTTAATAAGTCCATCTTTGTGGGGGTTTTCATTTATCATGGGTTTGTTGTTGTTTTTTACAAAGTCTTATGTTGATCATTTTTGATTATAATTATCTGTCTTATTGTTTGTTTCTAGGTGGGATTTTTGGCAGTATGTAGGTCTATTCATTTTGTTGTGGTGTATTGTTCTCTCAATTGATGATCTAGTGTGTGTTCTCTTATGGTGATTTATGATGACCCATGAGCCACATAAAAACATCTGAAACATTCAGAAATACAATATTTGTTGGTATGATTTAACCAAAGCATTCTAAGACAGAAGAATATTTTCTTTTGTGGCTCTGGTATTTTCTCTAGAGCTAACAACACAGACCTTTTACAATAAGTGATGAGAAATAAGCAAAGGAATCAGTGCTAACAAATGTTTCTTTACTGTTGTTATGGATGCATGAAAGTGACTCTTAACTTAGATAATAACTCTGGATTTCCACAGAAAAGACATAGTAGGAGATTGTTTCAGTACGCCAACCTTATCTTCTGCAAGAGTTTGGGTCTCTAGGTAGAGATGTCTACTTGCCCTCTGTAGTATGGGAATCAAAAGAATAGAAGAATCAGAAGAATTTAAGAGCAAATGGGTCCATCAATTACTAAGGAAATGTACCCTCAACAGAAGTAAAAAAAGAAAGGATACCAGGTCTTATACTATAGGAATAAATAATGGTGAATTTTAAACTCCTGCACTTCTTCCTTCTCTGTTCTGTAGCTGTGAGGCAATTGGAAGAATCTGCTTCAGTTTTAAAGTGCATATTGTCATTCTATCCAAGAAGATCAATAAAGAGACTAGTGACTTCTTATCCTGGCTTGTTTTCCAAAACATAATTGATATTAATCATAGTTCTAGATTAGAACATATATGGAAAAATTCTGGTTGCTTTATATCCAGAAATGTATTACTGTTTATATTGTTTTCTTGAAACATTTTTTCATTAACCTGAAGCCTACAGACTGTCATATCTTTAGTCTTAAAAAGCCCAAAACCAAAAATTATTTTGTAAAGTTTTTATTGGTGATTGAATTGAAGAAAGCAGATTGAGAAAGAATATTGCAGTAAATGGACACAAAACCTGTGATGCAAAAATGTATGTTATAGTAATGTCCAATCTTTCAGGATTTTATTTTTATTATTCATAATTGACAAAGATTTCATTTTTAATTATGTAAATTATATCAACAGGGTTTGGTTTTTTTACAAAAATGGTAGAGCACCAAAATCTTGATCAGAGGTGGGTCTGTATGCGTCATGGGGCAAAAGATGAAAGCTGTGTTATAGTATAAGCTCCACCCCTTTGTCATGTGTCATGATGAAAGAGTTGGCCTAACAGTATTTTTGGATACATAGAAAAGCAAATACCTATATAGATATGTGAGAATAATGAAGCTGAAAATCTTGCTGATTGGATAAATGTCCTGTTTACCAAGATCCAGTGAGATATCAGATAGTGGCAGTAATTCTGTTTCTCATATATTTTGTGCGTGCGTGTATGTGTGTGTGTGTGTGTGTGTGTGTGTTAGAAACAAAACATGGTGTCATTTCAGTTAAAAATGGGCTCTTTGTCTTGCAGAACCAGGAAGCCTGATAAATTAAAAACTACTTTTCAAATTATGAACAAGAGAGACATTTTTTAAATATTGTCTAATCAAATACTTATAATACTAGTCAGATGTTGTTAGAACCAGTATTTCTCTGGGTGGTGTAAAACTACATACTTTGAATCACAAAAACATTTTGAAAACTAATGACAGTACTTTAAACTTTAGTTCATATGGCACAACTAGCAATAAATGACTTGTTTGGTTTTATGTTAAGACTTTTGGGTGAACACATAAATCAATAGTTTTTAATATTATATGCCAATTACCCAGGGATGGATTAAGGCTAAATGAAAGCTCATGATGTCATGTTGTCGTCACGTGATGTATCGTGATTTTTTTCCCTTTGCTAAAGTTGGGATGGGCATAGCCAGCACATGACACATCCAGCCCGTGGGCCATGTGTTTGACACCACTGACCTAAATACAAGCCCCTCAGTGGAAGCAAAGCTATCTGCCATGAGAAGGGAAATAAATGTGATGCCTATCATATGACCCTTTCAAAGCAATCTTCAAGCTTTAATCGTTCACCATGCCAAAGAAAACACTTTTTAACAATGCAGATTAAAGTCAAACAAGGCAGATAAATTCAAATAAAGTCAAGTGTGGCAGTGAATTAGTTAAGAACATGATAGCTAGGTGAAAAAATAACTCTGTGGTACCCTCCTTCTATTGGGGAACTAAGCATATGTTTATTTTTCATAACAGTTAATCCAGGCTGAAATTAACCACATGTATTTATTTAATAAGTCAGAAGCTAGCAACTATTTCAGGAATCACTTTCTCAGAAGTTTAAATTTGTTGGTAGATATTTTTAGCAGCTATGAAAACCCATTTATATTAGAAGCATTCATTTAAAGTTTAAATTAAACTTTAGCAAAGCTTTTTATTATACATAATCAAATATTATATTGTTCACAGTCATATTTCAAACAATAAAATCAAGAAAACAATGTGCTTCAGGATTATGCTTTTGTGTTTGTCATTATTTACATTCAATGAAAACTATCTTCAAGAAAAGCTATAGGAGGCATCAGGTTAAGCACATGTATGAACAACTCTTACGAAAGCCATAATTACAAAAATGCCTTTGCAAAATAGGTTGTTTTGTAGGATCTGCCTTTCATGAGATTAATAAAAAATTCAATTTCTCTTTTCATGTAAAAAGTACAAACCAAGAGAATAAACAAAGCAAAACTAAACCAGATGGAAGATATAATTCTTAAGCAAGATTGTCTTTTTCTTCTGCTGCATTTTGGTGCATCATCTTTCCAAGAAAAAGCTGGCAGTAAACATCAGTGTTGCATATCCCAGTGTTGGATGACCTTTTCAGGAGGAAGTCATATGCTTTTAATTGATCATCATGGTCTCCCCAAACCTTCTGCTTTGTTTCTTCCTAGTCCTTCCTTTCTTCAAGAGCCATGGAGCCATGTGCGTGTGTGATGTGTGTGTATAAGGTGTCATATATAATAGTCTAATGTAATGAACCAATCAAGCCCTCATGTAGAAAAGTAATACGGTTCCGAAGATTAAAAAGAAATCAGCATAAACATGTAGCCTCAGACATATTTTACAGCAGGAATTTCCAAGCTTGGCAACTTTAAGACTTGTGGACTTCAACTCCCAGAATTCCCCAATCAGCATTCATTGAAGTATCTTCTGTGTGCCAGCATCATTTTCCCCCTCCACAACAAAGTAGTTTGTCAATTGTACTCATACCGAATCTTGGTTGTGATCCGTTTTGTATTCTCTGTATTACAGGTAGTTCTTGATTTACTCTCATAATTAACACCTGAATTTTGCTTGTTAAGCAAGGTGATTAAGTGAGTTGGCCCCAATTTTATGACCCTTTTTGCCATGCTTTTTAAGTAAATCACTGCAGTTAAATGAATCGGGCAGTGAGCTGAGCGAATCCAGCTTCTCCCATTGTCTTTGCTTGCCAGAAGATGACTGTGAAGGGTGCAAATGGCAGACATGTGACCCAGGGCACTGCAACCATCATAAATACAAGCTGGTGCCAAGCACCTAAATTTTGATCATGTGACCATAGGAATGCTGCAATGGTTGGTAAGCATGAGGACTGTATTCACTTTTTTCAATGCTGTTGTAACTTCACATGGTTACTAAACAAATGGTTGTTAGTCGAGGACTATCTGTTTCTTTCCTTTTATGTATTTTAATTATTTCACCTATTTAACACTTTTCATAATTAAACAATGACTGAAAATGTTTCACATTGAACAAAAATTATATTCAGAGGATATGCTATCATCTGATATAAATTAGTTCCGAACAGAGTAGAGCTTATTTCTAAGTAAATATGCATAAGACCTGAGTCTATGATACTTACACAGATCTAAATCCAATTATAACCTGTTGGACTTATTTGTAGACAGTGAAAACCCAATTGTTTGGCAAGGACTATTGTTTAATTTATTTGTTTATCCCTTGTATATTGCTCCTAACTACTCACTTCTATATCTCTGTTTTGAGTAAGAGCCTTGGGGCAGCATAGTGGGAGACATACATACATGCATAGACTTAAGACTGCTATTATCTCTATGTGTAAACACTAGGGATTAAATCTTTTGCATTCAGAAGATGCACTTTCCCATTAGGCCGTCTTTCTTCTAGTGCACATGGAAGTAAATGCCTGTTTATGAACAGTAAGGTACCACATAGCATTTGTCTGAAGTTCACGCACTGCAACATCCAGACTATTTATCAGGCCACTGATGTTAGGCATTTTGGTTGGGAGTTTTAAGCAAAAGGTTATAGAAACAAGATTATATACCAGAGTAGATGAATACAGCTGACTGTGCAGAATAGAGCCTGCTGCAGTATATGCTTCTGATCTATTCCTTTGTTTTCCAAGACAAACCAATGAAATTGAAGGAAGAAATATTCTATTCATTTCCTGATCTAAATTGCTGCATTGTGGACCCTCTTCAATCTGCCCCTTCACAATCTGGGTTGAGTTTTTCCTTAGATTCAGAATGGTTCCCATTGTATGTTATATTAAACTGAAGAGCTCCAAATTCCTTGCCTCAAGCAAAAGGAACACATGAGGCAGACAGCATTTTTGGAGATCTTCTCTGTTTATTTCAGAAAGTGCAGAATGAAAACTCTCATTAGGAGAAGGATATGTATAAAACCCTAAAGCATGGTACCCTCCTGGCCTGCCTGAATAATATCTCATTAAGGCTCCAATGCAATGAAAAGACAAGGTTCACATATAAGTCACTTCACACACTACATCTTAAATGTTATCTCCTCCATCTATTAATTGCTTATATATCATTTTACATCTGGGAACCAATTAAATGATTTTTTTTTTAAAAATCATAATCTATAAGCTATTATGTTTAACATTTCTCACCTATACCTTTCTTTGAATAATCTTCATAATCATCTTCTACAGCTGTTTCATATAGACAAGCTGTGAGCGTTGACTAGAAACAGCTATAGCTTGTGTTATACACTGACTCTCTTTTCCAGCTTGTAGAGATATAGATCATGTGGACTCCTACAATTGTAGTCTTAATGAATTTGAATGTTAGTAAAAACAAGACAATCCGTGACATGTTTCAGAGATATTTCCTTACATAAACAGAAACAGACTGGGCAAAAAAGCAATGGGAATGGGAGTGGGAGTGACTTCCAGCTTGACCACAACTAACCACGCTCTGGCAACCAGTGGTGGGACCAGTTTATCTAGAGAGTCAGGACAGATCTACCCGATATATAGTGGCCATAGTAGGGGCCAGTGTATCTGGCCTCTGGAAGGCTAGGACAGTATCAGTCTACTGCTGCAGCAACCACAAATTTGCAAAATTTCAGTCCCATATTTTGGATGCATTCTGTAAGTTAGCTCATTTGAGGTACCTTGGAATAAATATTGTTGCCCAACAATGCTCAGTTTCGCAAGTTAAAAATTACAAGCAAAAGAATTTTAGTAGTATGTAGGAAAAGAGAAAAGGCATTCTGATTTCCTCGGTTGTCCAACCACTCCTGTAGCAGAAGAAGCTTCACAGTTAGGGCTGAAAAAGAATATTTACCTGACATTTATTTTGAAAACCTCACTAGATACGAGTTTTGCTTCCTTTCTGAAGACTCTAGATAAATAGCAATATCACTTATATACCACTCCATAGTGCTTTACAGCACTCTGTAAGCAATTTACAATGTCAGCATATTGCCCTCAACAATCTGGACCCTCATTTTACTGACTTTGGAAAGAGGGAAAGCTGAGTCAACCTTGAGCTGGTTAGGATCAAACTCCAGGCTGTGGGCAGAGAAGCAGCCTACAATAATGCATTCCAACCACTGCTCCACCACAACTCCTTTGCTTTATCTAAAATTAAATGTCAAAATCAATATGTAAGAATGTATAGCATTGCGTTTAAGTATGGAGGTTACTCTGTTTCAGATCTTATTGTTTATGCATAAGCCTACTTAAACCCAATGGAACTTTAAACTGAGTATATTAATACAGGATTATATTTGGTTTGCTTTAATTTAACTATAGCTCACATTTTCTCCCATTCCACATTACTTTTTGTAATATGGTGAATAAAACCATCTCACTTACTGGAACAGAGTAATTAATTTTCAAATATTATTACTAACATTAACATTCCTATCAAGTTCACATTGTTTTCAGAGGCTGCGAGTCATTTACACATATTTAATTCAGTGCTGAAAAATATACCTAGATCCATCTGAAAAGCCAATAACAGGCAGGCCACATTTATTTCTTATGGAAAAGAACTTTGTAGAAGTCCTTGATATGGATATGCATAAATTAAAAAAAAATAAAATTAAAATTTTAAAAATTGTACCCCTGAATCTCTCGTCACGGTTATACAAAAACTAGCAACTTTTACTGAAAGAATCAGACATGGGATTGGGCTATTTAAAAAAGTAATTTGCTCTACTAGAAATACAAGAGATTCTTCTTAAGGACTAGCCCTGCTGTTCTGCAGCATGTGATACTGGTTTGCTCTAGCTTTCATTTTGCCAATGAGGAAAGAAAACCATCCCCAGTATTTGTTCTTACGTGAAAGCAGCCAGAAAGATTTTTCTCTTTTTATACAGAGAGGTGTTGGGAGAGATAACTAGAAGGAGCGGCCGGCAATGCAGATGGCAAACAGCTTTTGAAACCAGAGGATCTCGAGCATCACAAAATGCTGGCTGAAGCAAAATGTAGGAACTTTACACAGAACAGCCAGCAGGCTTGTGCCTGTGAGTCGGAGGAGAACAATAAGGAGTTAAGAGTCAGCAACAGCTCTACCAGAAGCTTGATTTAAAGAGAGGAAAGAATTGATATCCTCTCTCTCCCCCTTCCTTTGCCTGGATGGTCTGGTCTCTCTGATAGATCACATGGGCTTTCTTATACTCAATTGCTGCAAGAGCACCAGCAGCTGCTGCTGCTGATCTAGGAAACTACATCGCGGCTGTTTAAGTGTGTCAATGCCTTATGGTCCCCAGCTCCAATTTAAAACAGAAGGATCCTACAATGTATCTCTGAATAAGCTGATAGGAGCCTGGGATCTCACCCCCCCACCCCATGCTCCAGGATCTAACCATGTCTATCTGTTGTTGCCTTTTTTTCAGGGATTATGGATCCTCAAGAAGGAAATCAGGTAGGAGAACCTACACTTTTTACACATAAATTATTTGATTTTGAATGGGAAGTGGGATATATGCAAGCTTTCTTTCTTTTTTTAAAAAAAGGTCTGCTGTTTGAAATGCACTTGCTGCAATGGGGAAAGAAGTTACTAAAATTTGTAGTTAAATATTTTCTGTTACATATATAAACCTCCCTATTTCCAATTTATTGAACTGGTATTCTATTGTATAAAAACATATACTTCAGCAAATTCATCAAAGAACTGTTTGATATTTGATTTTGCAGTATTGTAAATTTGCTTACACTAGAATCTGTTTGAAAGCAAGATAATCTAATCTTCTCTCCCAAAGCTCATATATCTTGGCCCAACCCTACAAACTGAAATAGTTTGCTGTGGATTTATTAACTGAATGAAACAAGTTCACGTGCTACTATCAGGTATTCTTCTTTTCTAAACAGAACTGGGCCAAAATATCCTGCTATTGAGACAATGAGTTTTGAAGTAGCTACTAAAGTACTGCAGAGGGTAATTAATAATATGCAGCTAAATAATTTTGGCAAACAAACCAGAACCACCACACCCCCTAGATGTTTGTCTTCTTATAAGGATAACCATAATAATTATTATACTATTGTGACACTTGAAACATGTTGATTGGAATAATCATCCTACTCTAAAGATTGAACTTGATTTGTTTGAGGGATCCATAGAGAAGCCAAGAATGCTTCATATATCTTTACATACTTTAGAGAACCAACATGATTGAAAGAAATAGCTGTGCAGTTGTAAAAAGAGTGAGAAGACATAGCTAAGCAGTTGAGTATTGCTGTTACATCCTTATAGGGAGTATGACCTTCTTATAGGGAGACACCATCCAACACTTGTTTCTGAGAAGGCAATACTGAATTATTGGGATTTATTTCTGAATAATATGTGCAGTCCATTTGCAAATACAGTTATTCCTGATGCCTCTGCCAAGATTATGCGTGAAGTAAATTCTGCTTTGGAATTTTCTTTTTAAATATCAGCATGGCAGATAGCAAATCGCAGATGCAGCTTAACTTAGAAATGCAACCATAGAGAAATGTGTACTAGTAGATTTCTCCCATAGATTACATTCACACTTGTATCAGAGTAATACGGTAATTTGATTTTGAGTTATATTGAGTGCACTCACAAGTAGAGAGAAAGAAATCTAAACTGGAGCTTAGATATAAATTGTTGCTTATATTTTGGGACCATGGCTTGTTATAATTTATATACCTCATATAGCTCATACTTATGGTTACCTGCATTTACTATGTTGGGACAACCCAGTTACCCATTCCCCAGAATTCATTTGACTTTCCCTTGTGCAGTGATCAACAAGACATAACTATGAGTGGCTTTGTCAGTGGGAAATGATTGTTTTCTGAGTCCTCTCAACCTCAAGGAAGCTATGAAATTGGCTTTCCCCAAAGTGGAGCAAATAAATAAATCGGCAATATAATCATAAGCTGATAAATAATGTTGGAGCCTATTTTTTAATTGTCCCTCCTATGCCATAGAAAAAGAAATGGACATAGTAGAGAAATATTTACAGAAGGCCCATTTGAGAGCCACCCTATCACTTTGCCTCAGAAAGAGGCAGATAATGTAATCCCGAGTTTGTACCATATGATTGAGGAAGCATTGTCTTAATCTCTAAGACTTCAGGGACTGTTCTTTTTTTAACTAACTTGATTAGATTTACATCTCAAGAACAAAACATGAGTCCTGATCCAATTAAGTATATCGTTTGAATATGAAAGAGCAGCAAATCACTTTATCTGATGTGTTCTTATAGCTTTCAGGATTAATTCAATTGTGGTTCAATTAATCTAGTTCTCTGAGTTTGAGCCTACACTCAAACATGAATCATAGAAGCTAAGTTCAAATATGGCTTAAACCACACTATATGTAGTTTACCATGTGGTGTAAACCCCTAACTGTTGAAATGGGATTTTTTCTGGTCCTAGAAATCTTGAACAGCCATATAGATGCTTATGCCAGAACCAAAAACACTCCTTAACCCTGAAATGCATGTCATAAGGTGATTTATTCAAACACAGTGAGAAGAACAAATACAGACCTGAGCTTCTTTTTTTCTTTTTAAATCTCAAAACATTTTGTGTCTGTCATACTTAAAATTCAGTGTAGTATAAAACTATCACATAATGAGAATTACCTACCTTTCTATAAAACAAAATCCTTCTAAGTTCTTTTTTCCATGAGGGATCATACCATGGTTTTAAAGCTTAATAAGTTGTATGATTGTTAGGGTTTGTAGATTACGTTTTATGGTTTAGTATGGTATATAAGCATAGCGAATTATAACTTATCCAATAAGCTATGGTTAAACCATAAAATGTGTTCATGTGATATATTAAAGTCTGGCAGTAACAATGGGAAAGCAACTTGTATATTGGTGGCAAAAATAAACAGGTGACAAAACAGACCATAGCCAGCCATGTGTTGCTGGTTTTTCTACAATTTGCAATGGGTAGCTATCCAACACTTAAAAAAAGACATTGAGTTTTATTTTAGAAAAAAACAAATAGTGTCTAACAGAGCCAAAGATTTCATTAGAAGATGGAAAAGTCTGAAATACTTTTAGAAATACTGATGACATTTAAAAGCCTATTTTTGGTAGCTTAATCTCTTATCTTTCCAGAAACAAGAGTTAACTATAAATTATCTATCTTGTCCAAATTCAATTTAAGATTTAAGCAAAAACCTTAGAATTGTAGACTGATGTTTCAAACTAGTTAATGTTCCTTTTCTACTGCTGAAGAAACCCTAAGTGAAACAATTCAGAGGTTCTAATGCAGATCTACTTCTTGTAAAGCATTATCTGAGATCACACATTGTGGTTTATCATTTGTTTTAGCCAGTTGGAGATCACCAGGATAGGTAAAGTTATTGCGAGTTTTCATGGATGATCCAGCAGTAGGAAATTGATGTAATATTTTCATATTATGTTATATTAATGCATCATCTCTGCTTCCCTCACCCTACTAGACATTACGGTACTATGTAATGGTGAGATAGTAGCAAAGGTTGTGAATTCTGTTTTCCCAACCAACTCAAAGCTGCCATGTAATTTTTGGGTCATTGTGATGAAAGAAGATGTTTTCATGTACAACAGAATATATCTCTTTCAGTGCATAGTTACGTTGAAATTCACATTGAGAAGAATATATGCTCAAAATTGCCAACTTCTTCATTTTTCTTATCTGTATCGTGAAATTTTCATAGGCTTTTTTTCTTTGTAGTGGCATATCATATGCAGAAGACTAGGAATTTGATGGAGTCTAGGACAATCTATAAAAACTAGCCTTAGTAAACCTGAGTCTTGAGAAAACACCTTGAAGTGTATCTGCCTCCTTGAGATTCATTTCATCTTTTAAAAATGTATTCTGCTATTGAACAATGCTTTTTTTTTACTGTTTTTGTATCTTTCACCAGCCCTCTCCTCTATTGAAGAAAATGGATGGATACACATGCATAACAGGCAAATAATGATAGTAGTAGTTTGATCTACATATGGCTGCCACCATATCATTTGAAAACCTATTCGCACACATGTGTTCTCACATTCATTTGGACAAATAAAAAAGTTAAATGTGGTCCTTGCCAACTGCTTCTGCTATGGCCTAGGCCATGAGTGTCAAACTCACGGTGTCACATTCATGACATTTTTCCCCTTCATGGAGCTGGGGTGTGTGTAGCCTGCGCATGACACATCCGGCCTGCGGACCACCAGTTTGACACCCCTGCTCTAGGCAGTAAAACAGCTGGGATTTCTCTTTCTCATTTACATATACATATACTGGTATACATACATACACACACACACACACACACACACACATGTTTGTTTTGAGCAGGAAGGGGATGGTATGTGAAAAAATAACCAGCTGAAAACATCCTTCACATATAATTCCTTCAAGAAAACAAAATAAAACTTAAATTAGATCAGGAGGATGATACATATCAACTATGTATTTTATATACACGGATGGATGGATGGAGTGGGTTACTTTTATAGCTTAGAGTTTTTGGGAAAGCTTCTGTTCACAAGTGGGAATGACCAGGGGTGAGCTTCAAAAAATTTAACAACCAGTTGTCTGCCTGATTGCTGGGTGGGCGTGGCCATGGAGAGCATGGCCTGGTCAACCTCCTGCACCACCCATTTTTCACCCTCCCTGGGCTCCATAGGCTTTCTTTGAGCCTCCGCAAGGGTGAAAATGGCCTCCCCGGGCTTTGGAGGCTCTCTGGAGGCCAGAAACAGGCCCATTTCTGGCCTTCCGGAACTTCCGGGAGACCTGTTTTTCACCCTCCTTGAGCCTCCACATGGGCCCTGCACTTACCTGCATCCAAAATGGGCCACGTAGGGACTCCTGGGGGGAGGCGGGGGGGGCAGCCAGGGGTGGGAACTACCGGTTTGCCGAACTGGCCATAACTTTAACAACCA
>JANHFL010003124.1:107110-156450 GCA_032468155.1 Oxyrhabdium leporinum
AGAGAGTTCATTGCCATGAGGTGCCATGTTGAACTTCCAGTGACCAGTATGAGAGAGTGAGAGCGATAACACCAAATATAACACAGCTGCTCCCCTTCACACCTGAGACCTTGTACCACTAACGAGTCACATGACACCAAGGAGGGAAAACGGCTAGTTGGGCCCCATTTGGACATTATCACTTAGGGGTGTACTCACTTTGGTTGCCTGTAGTTTAGATATTAATGGCTGCGTGTTACGTTATTCTGAGGGGACAGCACATTTACACTGTTATACAAGCTGTATACTCACTACTTTACTTTTTTTTTTCATTTTCATATTGTTAACATCTTCAGTTTTTTATTATTAATTTTAAAACCAGCTAACAGCACAGAATCTTTTAGTTTTTCCATTAATATATCTATTACTTCCAAAGTTACCACCATCATCATTGCCTTTCTTTAATATTACATTTCTGCGGGCAGAAGACAACCTCATTTTTGTAGGCTACTCTAGAAGTGTTTTTTGGCTAATGAGTAGGGCAATTTTTTAAAATAAATAACCCCCCTGCTTTCACGATTAATGTAATGGAAGAATTTTGGAGTCACATGTTTCCTGATGATCTGTCCCTAAGTGTAAGAAGGAACACTGTTGGTGTTTAATAAATAGATGAGTGTTCATGATGTTTGAATGAGTGTGTGGAACAAGTTACTGTTTTAAAAACCTTTCCATTTCATAAATATAATCTCTTAAAAGAGTGAACCAGTTATACAGTTTTTTTCCCCTCAGATAGCAATATGACTTGGGGACCACTGTCTGAAAAGATAGCTATTCTCTTTGAGATTACTGAAAGGGATTTTTTAATTTCTTCAGTTTAATTAATGATGGTAGGAAGCCTTTTATTTTGTATAATTAAATTGCAATTTAATGTAGACATTATTCCAAGTATTTCTGAACACCTTCTATTTTAAAGATAAATTATTCTTACTCTTGTAAAAAAATAGTCCAGTATAATAGTCCAGTATTTCTCTTTTACATTTGCATTTTTTTAACATAAATCTGTGTCTTGCTTAAGAAAGATGAGTATATAGATAAATTTAAGTATTTATCAATAGTTATATTTGGAACATATGGTCATAATATATGGATACTGTGCCTTGTTCCTAGTCACAGGTTCTGTCAAAGCTATTTCTACTTCTCATGTTGATTCCTTGACTATGTTGTCCATTTGCAATATTCAAACTCTATAGTTTTGGGATTGATCATATAGTTCAGCTTCCATTTGTGTGCACATTCTAATCCATACTGTTTTTTAACAGAATATGTAATGCAGTCCAAAAAACCTCCGTATAATTTCTTAGATATTCTCACAATTGTTTAAAAAGTCTTATTGGAGTTTTGAAAAATTATATATCTATTATGACTATAGTATACTTCAGTCTTTAACCTAGTTCTTGGTAATTACTTAGACTAGTTCGTGCAGTTCCCTTGGTAAAGTTTTTTTGGGGAAGTGGTTTGCCATTACCTACTTCCTAGGCCCAAGAAAAATGACTGGCTCAAAGTTGCCCAGCTGTCTTTGTGCCAGGATTAGAATTCATGGTCTCCTAGTTTTAGACTGATGTCTTAATGTGGCTCTCAATATATACATCGTATTAAACCATAATAAGGATGTGCTTTGATTTAGTGTATTATTTGAATCCAAGCATTGCACTCAGGTTTATTGTGTTTATCATGTTACAGCAATCCAATCTATCATGTTTAATGTGATTAAAACAATATGTGAAGCCAGCCATTTAAAAAAAAAACGGTTGTGCATGAGCTGATGTTGATAACAGACATCCTAGTAGCAGGTAAGCCCATTTACATAGAATGATTTTGAAGTATCCCTGAGGTGGTTGATGACATTATTAGGCATAGAAGGTATAGAAGAGAGTTATTTGAATGTAATGGAGAGTCTGTGTTTGTATGTTGTATGTTTGTGGCTGTCTTGGGCTGTGAAAGTTGTGAAAGGGAAGCATTGCTGGCCAGGTTGGGCTATAGTACAGTTATACTTTGCTTGAATGCTTTCATTCAAGCATTAGAGCTGTTTGCAGTACAGTAATAAACATTGAGTGTCAAAGGTGTTTTTTTTATGTATGTCCTATAATAAATTCTTCCTAAATGGCTGTCTGGCTTTGTGCATATGTTGTTGTTTTTTCACTACAATTCCACCCAAGGAATTTTTTTAATTAGAAGAAAAAGCATCTGTTAGGGCATCAAGTGACAGATTATTTTCCCTTAAGAGCCTTTTAATATCCCTTTGTAATTAGGGATACAGTGCTTCATGGGAATGATGATAGATTTCTGGTTAGTACTTCATGGATGGGATAATAATTTCCTACCCCAAAATACTGGAAAAGTTCATATCAAATACTTAATACTCTGTGTGTTTTGGCACAGAAAGAACTCTGAAGCATTCAAAATATTCGTTTTGTAAGATATTTAAGCACTGATTTCACTTTTGCTGTTGTGGTGCTTTAACTAAAAAATAAACAAAACAAAAACAAAAACCAAGCTCTAAATGCAGGAATATTGATTATAAAACAGGATATGCTTGCTTGTTGGAATGCTACCTTAGATAAATGCAGATGGTCCTTGACATATGACCACAATTGAGCCCAAAATGTATGTTACTAAGTGAGACCTTTGTTAAAATTGAGTTTTGCCCCATTTTACAACCTTTCTCACCACAGTTGTTAAGTGAAATCATTGCAGATGTTAAATTAGTAGCAGGGTTGTTAAGTGAATCTGGCTTCCCCATTGACTTTGCTTGTCGGAAGGCCGCAAAAGCTGATCGCATGACCCCGGGGACACTGCAACTGTCATAAACATGAATCAGCTGCCAATTCTCTGAATTTTGATCATGCAATCATGGGGATGCTGCAATAATCGTAAGTGTGAAAAACAGTCACAACTCACTTTTTTTAGTGCTATTGTAGCTTTGAATGGTCGCTAAATAAATTGTTGTAAGTCGAGGACTACCTGTAATATAAATATGGTCATCTGTACCACTCTTGCAAGTGGAAAAAAAAATACAGAAGCATGACTTTGAAAATGTAGGCAAGAATACACAGGAACAAAAGGATGCCATTGTGCTGTAGGAGTGTGTGTGGGGGGTGGGGGGGGTGACATGCACAATTAGATTCGTTTAATATGTTAGTAAACATCTCTCAAAGTTTAAGTATTTCAAGTTTTTTGAGAGAAATTCTTGGCTTATTTTTGGGTTTTCAGTCTTTTGTTCCTAAGTATGCTTATTCCTAAGTATGTCTGTATGCTGTGAAGTGGGGTAAGAGTTCAAAAAGGGGAAAAAAGTTACTGGTTTAAAAAAAATGCTTTTGTAGCACATATTTCTTCCTTGCAGACGCCAAAGGGCAATGTATAAGAGTCGATTTTCCTGTGGGTGTTCAGAAGTGGGCGGGCTAAGCCCTTGTTTATGTTCTGAGTGACTGATGAGCAAAGGGCACGCATGTTTCTGCTGCAACTTGCTCTGGAAAGCAAATTTTAAAAAAAAAACCTGTCCATAGTAGCAGAATATGTTTATTATTTCTGTTTCATATAATCAACTTGTGGAAAACATAGCAAAAATGATGCATAATAAAATAACGAAGCAAAGAGAGGGAGACTTAGGAATCAGAGGAGGTGGTGGAAAAATAAGGGAGCAGGTTTTGCCAGCACTTTGCAATGCTAGAGTTGTAGCAAGAGATTTGCTATGCAGTTTACTTTAAAGGGACACTTCTTTTGAGTTGTGTTTAGAAGGTGAACAGTGGAGCAGGAGGGGGGGTCTGTTTAAGCAGGATTCTCTGCTATAACTCTTCTGTTTCAAGTAAACAGACCATTGCACCCTCCCCTCTTCCCTTCCTCCATTCCCTCCTCCCTTTTTCAACATTGCTCATGTGTTTTCTATTTAAGGGCTGCAGCGAGAGGCAAATATGATTGGCGTCCACAACCCTCTTTTGCCTGTCTCAAGCCTCTGTAAAAAGCAAGCAGGAGCTCAGCCTACAAGGGGAAGAAATTGCGGACTAGACTATTCTGTTTTTTTTACCCCATTTTATTGGAGCAGCCCTGACTTTCCTTTTTTTTCATCCTTTTATGATGGCTGTGATTGGGATGGATTTTTCTCTCTGAATGGGAATGAGTATGGTGTGGAACCATGTTGGAAAGAGGTTTATTTTCAAACTCCATCCTGCATTTTAATGTCTGCATTATGCTGTTGTGTTAAACACTTGAGCGTGGGTTTTTGTTTTGTTTTGTTTTGTTTTTGGTCCCTACCTTAGTCATTCTCCAATGTTCCTCTGTTCTATTGAGCTGTGGGCCAGTGGAAACTACTCCTTTATGGCCAGCCATTTGGGGATATGCTGTGAGCCACAATTGTGTTCTGATTGGCTTGGCCTTGGTGACAAGTCAGCCTATCCTGAGTCGGATGGACAGAGGTGACTCTCAAGGAGCCATGGCTGGAAGCTGGCTCACAGCTTGCTTTTTCCCTTCTCCAGGTGCTGACGCTAGCTCTGAACCTATGATCCTGGAGCAGTATGTGGTGGTATCTAACTATGAGAAACAGGAGAACTCGGAGATCAGCCTGCAGGCCGGCGAAGTAGTGGATGTAATAGAGAAGAATGAAAGTGGTAAGATGTTACTTTTTGGAAAATACATATTTCTGTTTCTTAACTCTTTCTTTTCTCCATGGTCTCATCAGTCTTCCTGAATTTTTCTGCATTGCATGTAGATTTGTCTCTCCTGCACCATTTGATTTGAGCTAGGGCCAGATCTTCTATTCGAAGAACCTCTCCTCAGCTTTTCATTAATTACTCAATGTACTTATAATGGAAAATTTTGGGATTGTGGGGAAGAAGAGAATCCATAATGTATGTTATGTATTTATTAGTATTATATAGTTGTTATACTGGAGAAAATGTCACTATTTCTATTTCTTCCCACTGTTTTGAAAGATTTATTGTATGAGCGACTTTAAAACAATTCAGGGTGAAAATTTTGTATGGTAACTCCACCTTTGTCAGTCATAGAGGAGAGCGGAAAGGTGGACTGTTATAGCTTATATGGCATGCAAGATTTAAAGTACTTTTTAAGAGCTGTGTATTGTGACGTTTTTAATATAAGTCCTAGTAAAGTAGTACAATCTGTATGCTAATTAGCAAAGAGCAATTTATCTTCATTAAATAATTATTTATATTGGAATGAAATGAAAAAGCAACTTGATGTATTGTTTAGCAGTGATAGGAGTTGTAGGTCAAACATCTGGAGAGCATAAGGTTGGGGAAGACTGATCTTTAATGTTAAATACAATTCAAATTGAAACATTTTAACAAGAGACAGGTCTGATTAGAGCACATCCTTCTACTCTGTTATGAATAATATTATCTGATCAAAGTTCAAAATAGATAATACATATAGATATAGATTTGGGGGTGGGCTTGTGTATAGATCTGTTTTCCATATGGCTTTTGCAACCCCAAGGGATTGGATCATTTTATGAGACAATTTAAAATCTTCTAGGAAAACTACAATTGTCTTTCTAAATTGGAATATATTTACACTGTAGATTGATTGAAGGTGCTGTCCTATATTTTGTGGGTTCAGCTTAAGTTTCATATAAAGAAACAGTATTGTAATCTTAGCCACGTAAGAAATCTATGTACTCAAAAGATTTAAATCAACTACATGAATGCCAATAATTCTATCATTTACTTATGGAAATAGTACAAAAACTGAGATGGTTATGGAATGTCTGGTAAATTGCATTTTCACTGATCCAAATATTCTATATCATCCTTTGAGAATCCTTTAGTATGGACAAAAAGTTCATGAACCCCTTATTTCTATACTTTTCATTGGATGATATGATGTAAATGCAGGCACATTGGATACCCTTATACATTTTCTTTCATGGTGTTACTGTGAAAAGGCTAAATGAGACTGTCAGCTGAATATGCAGCTTTCAGGGGTAAGAAAAGAAACAGGCTTCTGAGGTGCTCCTTGTTCAGGAGTATAGCATGGAATGATAGATTCCCATAGAATATTTCTCAACTGGAATTCTTGTCAAGAGAACGGAATGCTTTGAACTAGAAATAAATAATTATTTAAATTATTTTGGACAGCTATATTCAGGGAAAAACATGGCTCCAATTACTACTTGCGAATCACAAGGATTAGGAAGTTTATAAGTTCTTAACAAATAGATTTATGATTTGTGGCTCAAAGGTAGTGGGAGGGTACAGAAGAAAAATTTAAGTCTGATAAATCAACACTAGTCCATTCACTGAGAAAAAGCATGTCAAAAGGGCTTAAGTGAAAGTGAAATAAGGTTGGTCACAACTAGAAAAACAAAAATGTAAAATGAAGAGAAGTAAGAGAAGACAGAAATTCTTTAAATGCATATAATTAAGGTACCAATTGAAGGACAGGGAGCCAGCTGAGTGAGTAGGACAGTAAATTGAAGGAGAATAATGTGATTTTCATGGAAGGACTCATGATGAAGAGCAGATGAAGAATATAGTCTGGAAAACAATGGGCATACCATTAGAGTGGACATCTGGCAGCCAACTGGCCATTTTCTGAAACTTCCTTGTCTTTTTCTCTTCTTCCTTCCTGTATTGATTATTATTGGGAGGTCCAGAATTCCAAATAACACAAACTGAGTTTTGAACCTTAGCAGTTCAGAATCACACTTTTTAAAATAACTTGGAACATGAAATAATGTTATTGAAGAGTATAGAGTATAGTTGGAATTTTGTTTTCCTTTGGTTTGGGAGCAATAATTAAACATTTTTGGTATACTGTATTAAACCAAACAAAGGCTTACAAACCATTTTTATTGCTTGTTTTTTGGAAATTTGCTAACTAAATTCTAGGGTTTTTTAAGCAGTGTAATTTCCTATGTGATTTCCCATAAATCAATAGATGTACTACTACTGTTGCTGAAATATATATGATTACTTGTAAGTTCCTTATGGGACATAAGAATAGGCGTAGATCTTTTCTGCACTTCTCATATGATCTTGCCTCAGACTAAAAGAAATTAAATATCATCAAACAGTTATTTAAGTACTTCTGTTGCATCTTTTATAGTTTGCTGTATCTTTTGTGGAACATTTTTTGCGAAGAGTATATATTAGTTCTGTACTTTTGCTTAAAAGACAAAGAAAATAAATTTGAGGTTATTCAATGTGATTTTTGTTGTTGTTGCTTCTTTAGAGTTGATAATATAGATCTAAGAGATGTATAGCCAATGAGTGACATTTGTATGATTCTGCTTTGCAGTCTAATGTATACTTTTCAATTCAATTTTTTTATACTTCGCTGAAATCAAGAAGCTCCCACTGTATCTACATCCCCTTCCCTGAATAATAGGGTCTTGCCCTCATATTTACAAAATAAAAGACATAAGAGGTTAGGAATTCATTAAGGAGGCAAGATGAGAAATACCTTGAGGATGGGGTTTGCTTTAGTTTTTGAAATAAGACTTCTTTCCAATTACATACAAGTTTGAACTCTGTTCTCTGTCTGGGCTAGTCTGTTTCTCCCCCTATTTTTCATTTCATTCCATTCTTAAGATTAAACTGAAATTGTTTCTATTTCCTTTGCTTAGAGAAAAAGCTGAAAAACTCCTCTGCTTGCAATTGGAAAAAAGCGAGTCTGCTATTAAGACAAGGGAGGTGTCAGTTTACTGAACTGTGTCTCCTCTCTATTCAAGGCAATATGGTTTCTCAAAAATTACATCTGGATGTTAGTTGCAGAGACAAACGAGTAGAGAGCTTTGTACACTGAATACCATTTGAAATGCTCCTTTTTAATCCTTAAATGTTTTTTAGAACAGTTTTCCCTACTTTGCAACCTTTTCATTATATACAATTGAAACTTTTAAAGGAAAAGATGGGGAGAAATCAGTGACTTTGTCAAATCTACAATGGATCTACACCAAAATGATCAAGTTATGAAATAATTTATAGTAGAAATGCTAACATAATCTTGGTGGGTGGGCTCTGAATGGTCTCTTCAGAAAATCTCCAACTGGGATTTTCTCTTGAGAAGATGAAAGCACATTTGCATTGGTAGTTTTTTTCAGTAGCCAAGTCATTGTTTTCCTTAAAACGTACTGTAATAAGAGCAAATAAATTTATAAATTCCAAGGTAGGCTACTCAGCCCTTGAGAGGTTTTTGCATGAAAGGAGAGGGGGTGGGGAGAGAAGAAGAGAGGACTTTAGGTTTCAATTTTTTCATTCCCACACTCCAGCCCCCAATTTGAGAATGGTTTATGATAATTTTTTGCATTATACCTATTCATTCTTTGTGTGTATGCCTTTGAGTCATTGTTGGCTCCTAGTGACAGCCTGGACATGTCTCTGTAGTTTTCGTGGCCAGATTTCGAAAGTGGCTTGCCCATTGCTTGCTTCTTAGGGCAGAAAGAGAGTGACTGGTACAGGATCACCCAGTTGGCTTTGTTCCTAAGGTGATACTGGAACTTTTGGTCTTCTATTTTCTAGCCTGGTGCCTTAACCACTACGTCAAACTGGCTCCTACTGAAATATTAATTAAATTAATATATATTTATGTGTTTTGCTTTATTGTTAGAAAGATCTACCGATATTTTATTTATTTATGTATTCAGGCTATATATGTTTAACAAGTAGACGTGCCAAGACTAAACAGAACTCTGTCTCTATTTGTGTCACTGTTGCTAGCCTTATAGCACCTTGATAAATTGACCTATGTATTTAATATGAGCTGTGTCCTTTTACCAATATTTACTAATGTAAAAATAGGCTTCCTTTCCAATGCTTCTCTTGTAATGGGTCTCCATAACTATTCTTTAAAATCTCATTTATTATGCTGGGACCATCTCATTAGCTGATGATAGATACTGCTGACTCCTCAAATCAGAATTGTAATGCATTTTTTAAATTTTTGTATCAATTTTACTGTGTATAATCTGTCTTATGCATATTACTGTCTTGTGAGTCTACAGTGATTACAAAACCTTTAAACTGAAGTATTAACATGCCTAAGCTTTTCTTATATCAATTTGTAAAATTGTGATTGATATATCTGTGTAATATATTCTTGGCCTAGCTGAAATCTCTAACTTGCAATATACAATCCTTGGTGATTTTTCTACCTCATTGTTCAAGCTTCCCACCTAGCTGAAACCTATTTAGTTAGAACGTTAATATTTCAGATTAACTTTTGGAAAGATTTAGGCCACCTGTGTGTGTTTTCTCTTTTGATTGTTTTTTTTTCCTGGCAGCAGGGATTTCCAATAGGATAAATTTCATTTGGAACCAATTGCTAAGTCTCAGCTCACATCTTTCCTGCTGAGATTAGATGGGGGAGGTTCCAATATATCAATGTGTAAAGATGCCTTATATTGTGTCAAAGGACTTGCTTTTTAAAGACTCTTTACGTGCACATTGAGAATAGACAATGCAAATTAACTCTTTCATTTCTGTCCATGGTATTCTTTCTCTGTCATATTAAGAGAGAGGGAGGGAGGGAGAGAGAGAGGAAGGAGGGTGAGGGATGGATGTTATAAGGGTGATTCCAGTTATGTCTTAAACCACATTACAGTGATTGATGCATTACCAAATATTTCAGCAAACAATTTTTCTGTAGGTATTCTTCTGTGTTAAGAAGTAGAAAAGGGGGATATGTGATATTTAATATCTTAATTAAAAACAGACTGCATATTGTAACTTAAGGGCATTATGAGCTGCCATGCATCACTTATTCATTCCTTGTCCTTTGTGCAGCCATGCAACTTGATAAGCTATTAAAAGGTGACTACCTGACTATCTTAGTATGACAGAAAAAAATCTTAAAGGCTAGCAATAATATCAGTGGTTTCACTGGCAGAGCATTCTGTGCTGTTGCCAAGAAATCTGTCTGCCATGCCCATAAAGGTATCAGAAGATGAGCTTGACCTCAATGAGATATTATTTTTATTTCATGTCAGTAGTCTTATTTTTTCACCCATCCTTGACCAACAAAATGTACTGCATAGATGGAAGAATGTAAATCTCTAAGCATGTACTCTGTTAGTTTTATCAATTCTTTAATGGTAAAATTAGTCCAACTCTACTCATTTTGCATAGATTTCCTTCCTTGTTGGCTTGCTAATTATTACAGCCAATGCTCTTTTGTAGAGATATTACCATTGGTGGAATATTGTTGAATATTTGATCCCTTGGAATTAACTTATTTTGTTGTGTTATTATTTTAAAACAACATGCCATATTTAGCTAAATGACAGATAAGTTTTCTCCTAAGTCTTAAACATGCTAGTCCTACTGTCATCTCATTTTCTTCCAGATATAGAATCTAAGTGTTACCGAGGAGAACCTCTTATCTGTGAAGGCACTCTATACAAATAAGGGCTCTGGAAAATCTGAATTTTCAATCCCTGAGGACTCTTTTATATGGAGAGGTGCTGCATTATAGACATTACTCCTTTATAACAAGAGAAGAATGAGGGATGCATGAAAAGCAGCCTGATACCTGACAGGATTAATTGTGATTTATTTAATGTAAAATGGTCTATACATTATTTAAAATGTAATAAGGAGAAATTCTAATCATATTTACCATATAACTCAGTCTAGAATTATAGAATTGGAAGGGACCATTGAGTCCAAACCCCTGTTCAGTGAAATAATTCAAATTAAAGCATCTGAGACAGATGGCGCTTTGGCCTCTGCTTGAACACATCCAATGAATTCTTGGGCTTGCAGCCCAGCACAAAATCTTTTCTGAGTCCGTCCTTTCTGTAAACAGAAGGGGAGGGGAGAAGCTAAACAGTTCCATTCCTTTTGTTGTAGCTTTACCCTTTTTTTGAACTATGGCCTCTGGCCTATTGTCTTTGTGGGTATTCACGTGTGCGGCTATGTCTATGGGTATCCTTATATAAATGTGTCACCTGAAGAAATTACAACGGGATTTCTACGATTGGTAGAAACTCTAGCTGATAAGGTACAGCATTGGGCAAGGCTGCATATAAGATTTCTCCTGTGGGGAGGAGTGTTCTATATTCATATTCTCTTCTTTTGGGGGGACAACATGTGGTAGAATTCAATAATCATTATCGTTGCATCCATTATTCTAAGGAGTGTGCACATACATGAAGCTTTATGTCTTCAGAGTTCTGTGGAGTTAAAATAAATGTTCACGCTTTATTGCTTTCTTTACAGTAGCAGTCTGGTTTTGCTATCCCTCTCTATCAAAGATAAATATCAGAAACCTGAAATTCTACTCTGTGTATCCTACCTGGACCGTAATCCTGTGTTATCACATGGCATTGTAAAGTCAAAATTTAAGCAAGATAGTCGTTCGTATTTAAATGTCTCATACTGCAATCTTGTGATGTTTCTGATTCTTACTGGAATTCAGAAGAACATGGAAGGATGTTGAAATAATGCACATGACAGAGATTCAATAAGATGAAAACATATAAGTCTTTGAGGCCCATGGTTCTAGACCAGAGTCCCTCCTTATCTCAATGTCAGCTAAGTAGTTGGGAATGTATTTTTGTCAGTATTTAACTTACTACAAACACTACAGTACTTAAAAAACATTATATAACTGTCAGTAGGAACAGAATTCCTATGACCAAAATGATTTTTTAAAGTGCAAGGAGGTTAAAGCTTTTTTTATATATAGAGAGAAATGTTGTATTAGATATATTAATGTAACACTATATTTCATCAGTGCTTTTTATCTAAAACTGGCTCAAGAAAAAATCTTATTTCAAACATGGACAGAATGGATTTGATCAATATTACTGAACATAAACAGGCAGGTATATTGGCCTTGCCAATTGCTAATAATGTCTCTATTTTGCAATGCCAGGTATTTATTCCGCCCTCTTGATTTTTGTTCGTATCAGTTCAGCACAATTGGTGATCTTGTCTCTATAAGCATTTTAATGAAAAGACATACTGGGATTGTGTTTTATGCTTTTATACTGATGCATTTGGATAACTGCTTTAGACTGTAACTAAATGTCTCATAAAATTAATATATATCAGCTTAGGCATTTGAAGTTGTCTTTTTTGCAAATAGCATGTTATATCTCCTGCTTTCTATCACTGTAATCATGATCATAAAGTAAATGTGATTTAGCTGGATAGGGGAGCTATTTACAGCAGTTACTCTTTATCAAAGAATAGCTGCTTTAGGAATCTCTGTTTTCTCTGTTTTTGCACAAGATGAAATGTTCTGACTATTTAATTTCTCTTTTTTTAGTGTTTCGTATGGACCTTCTATATTAATATAAATGTAGTGGAAAGGGAAACAAACATAAAAAACACGGAGGAAAACCCCCCCACATAGCTTATGGGTATATGTTAGAATTATACTTCAGCTATGGAGCATTAACATATATATTTTAATAAACATGATACGGTGTTATGTATGTTAACTTCTTATAAACTGACATTATGTGGAACTGATATTATTTTGGCAAGTTGACTTGCCAAAAGTTTGCTCCTAAAATTCAACTTCTGGTATCGCTTGTGGGATGAAACCTGCCCAAAGTACCAATGGCACAAAGGCAACATTTCTGAAATATTTACTAGCAAGTTGTCTTTATAAACCACAGAGCTTTTATCACATACTATAGTCCCGTGGAGACTGAGGTGTTCGGAGAATAGCCATATTGTTTTAACAGTTTTATTGAATGGATGCATAATGGACAAAGCTATAAGCTGAGCAAATTACAGGCAGTCCTCAACTTAGGACCACAACTGAGCCCAACATTTCTGTTGCTAAGTGAGACAGTTGTTAAGTGATCTTTTCCGCATTTTACGATCTTTCTTGCCACAGTTGTTAAGTAAATCACTGCTGTTATAAGCTAGTGACATGGTTGTTAAATGAATCTGGCTTCCCCATTGACTTTGCTTGTTGGAAGGTTGCAAATCACATGACCCCAGGACACTGCATCCATCATAAATATGAGTCAGTTGCCAAGTGTCCAAATTTTGTTCATGTGACCATCGGAATGATGCAATGGTCATAAGTATGAAAAATGGTCATAAGTTTTTTCAATGCCGCTAAATAAACTGTTTTAAGTCAAAGGCTACCTGACCATTTCAGTTTAGTATGATAAACAGGACACATTACTCCTTGTCTCCTTATGAATTTCTAGTTATGAAAATGTGTAAGTTTCCTTCCTGGAAAAAAAATACAGGATATTACATACATGTAAGCAATATACAATATATTCATTAAAAATTCTCAGATTTAAATAATGGAGTATTTATCCAGCCTCTTCATGTAGCATTGAGAATGGATGGAATGAATTAAAACAAAGCATGGTAAGCTATTATGAAATTGAGGGCTGGAAGCAGCACTTTGTCCATACAGTCATTATTAGGGTTGGCAAATTAGCAGTGTTGTGCAACTCTGAAAGCAAAATGTAATTGGTTTTTTGAACTGCCTACAATTTAACAAAAAGTATTGGCATACGCTTTGCATGCAAAAATTTCCATTCAATTCTGGCATTTCTAGGTAGGGCTAAGAAAGATTCCTGATCAATTCTACATAATGATGATTCACATCTTCTTAAATTCATTTCCATAAACAGAAAATTAGTCTATCTCCAAAACAAACAAAGGTTTGACTCTCATTTAAAGAAAGGCAGATGCAACTCAAGATCAGTTTGGTATAGAACTTGAAACCTTTTCTATATAATGTGGCAGCCCATTATCATTTTTCCTCTTTGCTTTCCAGATTTGGGTTGGAAAGGGCTAACTGGAAACTTCATTACTTGGTTTTCATTTCTCCCTTCGTTTTCATTCCTGGCCCTTTCCAATTGTCAAGCTTTTTGGCTCATTCTTCCTACTTCCCACGGAGAAGTAAAACTCCCTAACTGCTCAGGTTGGCAGCTCAAAAGGGAAAAAATTATATGCTGAACCTTTTCCCCTCCTCCCCATCAGGCCCCTTTACACATTTCCTGCTCTGTTTATGGAGCTATTGCCAGCTTAGGGACCTTGAATCCTCCCCAGGAAAAATCTGCTTTCTATATTAGAGCACTCCAGTGTTATAATGCTTAGATTTCTATATCCGCCAAATAGGTCACTAGCTCAGCACTCTTGTTGAGAGAGCAATAACCGGAAAGATCTGAGGGATATTACAAAGGATTCCCATTCCCTTTGGTAATTACCTTATGGTTTCGATTTCTAGGGTGTACAGCTACAAAAAAAGCTATTGTTTCAACAAGCTCTTATTACATCATAAAACTTTATGTGTATGCATCTGTATGGTCCCCCCCCCCAAAGAACATTTTTAAAAATATCTAAAAGTTTTCGGTTTTGGTTAAACATATATCAATTCATTTTCAATTCTCTGTTTAATCACAGGAAATGATTAATGGCTTTTCTGCATAATTTCTTTTTGACAAATTGCTCTGAAAATATCAAACAAAGAACTGATGATGATTTTTATGCCAGATGAGGACAAGAATAATAAAGCTTTGATATGCATAGAAGTTGCAATCATTTTAAAAGTGTTTATGATTGCAACCAGAATTATTCATTCTGTCTTTCTGTCTTCTCCCCCTTGTTCCATTCCCTTGGGCAGTTCTTGCAGTGGAGACAATGGAAGAAGTAATTTCCCAAAACTAAAGCTGGTACATAGGATATATAAAAAACAGAACAGGAAAAGATTTGCTGTGTTTAAGATGTATCTTCAAGTCATGCATTTCACAAATGGGATAGACGTAGGAAGTGATAGAAAATTCTGTATAATTAACAGGACTGCAGCACCAGCATTCGAATATTTCCTTGTCTTGTTGTTAGCCAAGTCTGCAAACACAGACAGTTCTGAACCTTCTTACCTTCTGAAAAGAGTGTGTGTGTGTGTGTGTGGTCTCAAAGTTTGATCTTTGTGTATTATGATATGGCTGCCCATTTAAATTAACAGGTGAGGTTTATGTTTTCCTTTGCTCTTTTGGGGTGGGATTTCTCCTGTTCAATACAGGAGGATATGGTGGGTGAATGGTTTAATGCTGTATAAATCGATATACTATGTTCAAAGTCTCTACAACCTTATATTATTTTTAAATATCAAACTAATTGTTAAGAAAGCACAAATACATGAGATTATTTAGTGAACCTATAATCTCCTTTCCAACTGAAAGCCTTTGCCTTTGCTTGGGAAGATGCAAATTATAAGTCAGAAAAGTTTGTTGGCTTTATAAGGGGAGGGGATTAGTGAGGAGAAGAGAGCAATATTCACAGCCCCAGAACTGGAATAACAATTTGGTTCTTATTCCAATCATTCCATAAATTTATATTTATACTTCTATCATTCCTGCTATATCAAGGTATAATCAAACTATATTGCTCCTTTATAACTTTTAAAAACCTTTTTCTAATTGCTTTGAACTCTTGGGCTCCGAGCTCATCTCTGTATAGTGAAGAATTTAAGGCAAAATCTGTACACATTCCCATCTGCATGAAAATTGACAGAAGGAGCTTTCATCACATGAAACACCTATCCATCACCATTGAACTCCTTAGAGCTTTTTTCCCTTCATGAATTAGAAGGGGAAGCTCTTTTGCAACTGATAGTGAACTCTAGAATAGGTTGAGGTTTCATTCTAATCTCAAAAATAATATGCTTCTGATACCTCAGTTATGCTATAAATAGATAGTGTTTGTTTAGTGACTACAGGTAACCCTCAATTTATGATCATTTATCAACTGTTCAAAAATAGACTTACAATATGTGCCCAATATTATGGTCTTTGTAGCACCTCCACAATCTTTAAAATTCAGACACTTGGTAGCATGCCCACTCTTAGGACCTCAGGAGCATTTCAGTTTCTCACTCCTTATTACTCTCACGCCTCCATCTCTGTCCTTTTGTCTTTCCTGTATCTGGCCTTGCAAGGGAGGCAAACGGCCTAAGAACTGCACAGTTCTGCAGGTGCTTGCTATGCCCTGGGAAGCCTCAGCAACAGCAGCAAGCATTCATTCACCCACTTACCTTCTCTTCTGGTTCCCTGAACCAACTTTTTTTTTTCTTTTGAGCCCAGTACCTCGCTGCCTCGGTTGTCTCCTTTTCAGACCCAACTTCTTCAGCAAAGATTTCCTACACATGGCTAAAGAGGCAATGTCTTCAGAAACCACCTCTTCCCCCAGTTTCCAAAATCTCTAAATCTATCTTCACAAACCTTTCGGACATCTCAATTGCTGAATTCTATGTTTTTAATCTTGGCTCATGCTAGAAATAAGTAAGTTTGTAGATTAGAAATTGGACTTTTGCCTTTCTCAGCATGAATCATATGAAGACAAACTGGCTTTTATGGAATGGCCATTCCAAGCCTGTGCTTCTTCACAGGCTTCAGAAAAGAAATGTTGGATATAGTTCTTACCTGAGTACAGTTCAGGAGCTTGGTTGAACAACTGTAAGGCCTTTGGGTGTAAATGTAGTCTTGATAGGTGTGTGAAAACAAACAGCTCTACAAATTAGTTTCTGACTAGCAATGAATGAAGCCAGGAGATTACAGTCAGCTGCAGTAGTTGGTCTGCACAGACAAGTAGGGAGAATAGACAAGTAGGGTTGTATAAATTCATCACTTGTAAGCCCATGTTAACTGTATTGCAATTTCATTTCAGTTAGCTTGTTTTTTTTTAAAGACTGCATAAAAATGTGTGCATATTTTCCATTTTGGGTATATTCTTTCACATATGTACCTGAAGGGAAGAAAGAGGTTACCAGAGGAACCATCTCATCCCAATTACATTGACCCATCCCACCCAATCAGGCAGAAAAGAATTTGAAAGATCTAGTCAGCTGACAAACTTTGACTGGCAGGATCCAGAGAGTAAACCTTCTCTGCCATTGCCCCCACCCTATGGAACATCCTGCCTCTTGAAGTGAGGTTGACCCCCATTCCCACCAGAGTCACTTCAGTAGGGGATATTTCCTATTCTGCCATTACTGAATGATCAGCTCTAGAATCATATCATTATATATATATGAGACAAATGGGCCATTTGTAGAGTGTTTTAAAGAAGACGTGCTTGACAACAAAGAGAAACCCATGCAATGCACCCCTTTTTGAACTGTTAGATCCAACCATGTCATTTTGCTAAGCCTCATGGCACTGCTTTGAAAGCTTCTTTTGGTTGTTTCCATGTGCTCTTTCAAATGTTGCATTGTCCTAATTGTTTTCATGCTACATAAAGCCTTTTCCTTTAAAATGGGAAAATGGAGTAAAAAGTCTTTCACTATCTCTCTCTCTTTAAAAAGTCACTCTTCAGCATTAAGATCAGAAGGATCTATTGTATCAAGGATGGGCTAAGATATCTCCAGAACCAATCTAGGAAATTAATTGTGCCTGCAGCATTAGAACTGTTCCATTTGATGATCATCTCCTTGCCCATCTTTTACTAGTGAAATGAGCCAGCTTGTGTAATTGACAGAATACTACAAGCTGTTGCATGTTACATACCAATAACAAGGATTGGGCAAGTGGTACAGTATTTATTAGCTATCACCTAAATTTAGCAACTGTGTTTCACTTCTTCACTGAAGTATCTCTCACATTGTACAAGGAAGATAAATTGAGCGATGACAGTTTTTCAAAAAGATGACCTCTTAAAGTGAATTAAATCTTAAATTAAGGGAAGTAGAGTGTACATAAGGTGGTGTTCAGCTTTTAATCCAAACAATAATAAGCCTGTTTTTAACCTACTCATAGGAGTGAATCCAAACAGCAGACAACCTTTTTGGAAGTCAGTTTATTTGTTTTTATTTTCACCATATGATTCAAGGCATTGGTTTGAGGCAGTACCAGAACAAGAACTAAAATGATTAGGTTTTAAGTCAGTTCAGAAATTATTGCTCCCATAGCTTTGATTCATCTAGTGAATGGGAGTTCATTTCCATCTTGGTAATAGGTTTCATTGCTGCTTTGCTTTTACCTTTTACCTAAAGGGGTGTCAAACATGACGCATCGTGACTTCCCCCCCCCCTTTGCTAAACCGGGGGTGAGCATGGCCAGCATGTGACGCATCCCGCCCGTGGGCTACAAGTTCGACATCCCTGACCTAAAGACTTTTTTTTTTACACCTGCAATCTGTCTTCCTATATAACTGTGTGTCTATGTGTGTGTGCCTGTGCTTTCTAGTCATTGTTGGCTCCTGGGAACTCCCTGGCCTAGTCCCTGCAGTTTTCTTGGCAAGCGTTCAGAAGTGGTTTGCAACTGCAAGTAGTTTTCCTACAGCTGAAGGAGAGTAACTGGCCTAAGGTCACCCAGATGGCTTTATGCCTAAAGTGGGATTAGAACTCACAGCTTCTTCAACTGCTTCATTTTTTTAGAATTTCTTTTAGAATGTGGTGTCCAGAACTATAGTTTGACCAGCACAATATGTAGTGGAAACTTACCAGTATATAATTTGGAAATTATATTGATTATATTGATTCATCCAAAAATGTACATTTGTTTTTTTTAGCACCTGTAGAACATTGTTGATTTGTAGTCAAATTGTGTTAAATTACAATTCCAAGTTCCTATTATTAAACCAAATATTCTATACCATACTATGTATTTCATTTCTTTTGAATAACTTTTAATTTATATATAATATATATTATTATTGTATTATATATATTATTGTATTATTTAGTTTCTGTAACCCATTGTGGTGATTCTAAATGTTGTTTCTATCTTCTAAAGTAAGGTTCTCCAAAGTGATCAATATTGACCCCCCAAGGGTCAATGGGACAATTCATTATATATTATTATTATAGTATTGTTAGTTAAATTAGTATTTATTAAATTATATTTATATTATAAATATCTGTGGGCTGATGAATAATTTGAAGCTTCATGAAGGGGTCACTGAACTAAAGCATTTAGGGACCCTGTTCTAAAGTATATTTATCACACCCAGTTGTGTCTTCCTTCAACTTCTTTATCTTATTTAATAAAAATATTGACCATAACCAGACCTATTATCAAATCTTAGTTCTTACGTCTTATCTCATAAGTTTGGTGAGAATTACGCTTTTGAGTAGTTTTCAAGCAGCTGCACAGCCACCTGATAAATACGTCATACTTAACTAGCTTGCTGTCAGAATGTCATGTCTCATGGTGATTCTTTGCTGAAAGTGTATATATTATGTCTATATTTTTCTCACATTCTAATGAGGTATTATTACCTGTCCAAAATAAATAAATAAATAAATAATAGATTGAGAAGAGTTGCACTTGAGAAATCTATGGCGACTTCTAGGAATTATTGTTTTCAAGGTGCTTACATGTATCTGTCATTATAGGAGCTGCATGAGTGTTTTCCAGGGACAGTGTCAGACTAACTTGTCTTTAGTTTCCTGGTTCCTCTTTCCCAGTCTGAATCAGGGCACAATATTCACTTCCTCTGATCATCCGGTACTTAACCAATTTTCAGTGCCTAAGAGGCCTGTGGATAATTGACAAAACATATTCTTTTTTTTTTTTGCTGCTGATTGGTTGCAATTAGCAATTTTATTTTTTTTTCTCTTTCATCTCTTCCTTTAAATACTTTCTAGGAGATAATGGATATAAATTCTGCTAGAATATCAGTAAAATTTATTTAATGTCTTAGATGTAATCCATCTGGTCATGGATATTCAAACTCATAGAAGATCATTCAGTAAGTTTTCCATGACTGTTTTTAATCTAGCTTAGCTAGAAACCTACACATTAGAGCAGCTTTTCATAGTTTTGTATTGGCACTGTGCCAGCAGAGAAATTACTATCTTTCTCATACCACATATTCTGTTCCAATTAACATATCTAATCTTTAAAAAAATTTGAAAAGCAATTGCAGGGAAGCCCTATCGGGAGAATTAAATTTGACATGATACCAGTCTACATAATTTGCAACCTACATATGCTTGGAGAACTAGCCATGAAACTTAAATTCATCATTTCCATATTTATTCAGAGCATTATTCTATATAAGGAGATATAAGCTATATAAGCTATGCTACAGGTAATTATGTTCAAAGATCTCTCTCCATTTTTCATTTTAAAGCAAATTAACTTCATTTGTCAACGTGTGGCAAGAATATGCATCCTGTTACCTATTGCATTTCTCTGAATTTTGCAATATAATTCTTACTTTAAGAAAGTTAACCATGTTGCACCCAAAAACTAACCTTGAACCTACATTTCGAAATGCGTGTTTTGAAATAAAAGTACGTCTAAAAATATTTATGGAAAATCATGTGTTTGAATACTATTTTCTTAATGGATTAAAAAATACAAACACATCATGGAACTGACTGATTAATAAGCACATGATGACACTGCAAAGGCTAGAAACGTTTTTATCCTTCTTCCTACCTTAGTTATTAGGTAGTAAATTGTTATGGTAACAATACCACAATAATCTTTTTCCATGCAGAATTCTTTCTTTTAAAAAGATGCGAGATGTTATCTGCGTAGGAGGTTATATTTCTAAAATACTTCCACTAGGGGGCATTTTCTTATATTTCTTACGAATCTTTTGCTGCGAGACCCTGAATTAGAAAATTGGAAAACTAAAAATCCTTACACATTTAGCTATATAGCTTTGATTTTCGTGGGCTGCTAAGCTGCCTTTTGATGTTGCAGTCCTTAGGCTATGGAAGGAATGTGGTTTCACAATAGGAGGAGATTCAGGAATTCTAGAAAACAGAATTGCCTTATGAGAAAGGCTCCTAGAAAGAGGACAAAGACTTATGGAAAGGGGATTGCTCATTCTTTTGTGTAGTCTGACTTTCTCTCTCTCTCCAAGTGGTTTTTACAGTTCGGAAAGACTTCTTGCACATATTATCACTGAACTGATATTATTGTTGTTACTCTTTCTCAAACTGGTGAACCCTTGTGCAACCAGCATTGTCTATCCTGTTTGAGCAGAAGTCTGATTCTTTCCTGTACCTCATTCTGAATACATCGATATGCCAAGTTGGGAGTTCTGTAGAAAGATGAAAATGTTTCCTCCATATATTCTCCAGTATATTTATTTTTAGAGAACACCAGCTAATTTTCAAGAATAGGATAGTACTGTGAGGATTAGGGTAGTATTATACATGCTAATGCTACCACCAAATTCCTCCCTTCCTTCCTTTTGCTTTCCTGTATTTCAAGACTGGAGTGATACCCAGTCTTGCTATAAGTCTGAGAGTCATCAGAGAAGAAAAAACATATAATGATGGATAACTTGTAAAAGCTTTAAAAAAATTAAATTCTCTAGTATACATTTAGTTTGAGGCTTTCTCTTGCATATTGGTTATGGGAACTAACCGTCATCCGAGGAAAGAAAATGGAGCTAGAAAAAAGTGTGTTAACTAAAATCCTAAATAGTATTCTGAATTCACTGAGCACATTAGGATGTGTTTGCTGAGGAATCCTTTATGTTTTCACTTATGGGACTGCATGTAGTGAGCAATGCTGGAGCATGGTAGCAAAAATATGAATCTTATGGACTGGCAAAATATGAATACCATCATATCCTAGAAAGGCTAATTGCAGTGGCTTAACATTCCATCAGCTAATAAACCAATCAGGCTGATGGAATGGGTGGTATTGTGAATGACATATTCCAAAAACTTTGGAAGGGCGATTCAGCTCTTTTAATGGATGAAAAAAGCACTTAAGCATCTGAGAAACTCACAGCACCTATTTTGTTCCTTAAATGCAAATAGGTACATTGCTGCAAAATAATCAATTTTTTACTACAACCATTTGGGAAAGCCATGAAAGAGATGGCTGGCAGTTGCACTTTTGCAAACCTATTTTAAAATGGATGGTTCTCTTAGCTGATATATTTGTTACCTTTAAAGAAAACTTTGTCGAAAAGGTAGAATATTTTTGGCAAGGAACAGACTTGATAAGAAGCCTTCAGGTTACCTCAGGCATAACCTGTTAGACATATCAGACTACGTCATAATGTGATGTCTCTGCTTTTCACATAATGTTCTATGTAAAGCCAATTCACTGTAGTTTGTAACCATGTTTTAATTCAGTCTGGGAATCCAGCCAATAAGTGCAAATGAATATACAAATAACGGCAATAAGTTCTCTCAAAATGAACTCTATGATACTTTCTAACCAAAAGATCTTGGAATACATGTGGATTGGAATGAACTGCAGAATGGGGAAAAAACTTGACTTGATAGTACAGGTCAGATACCAAAAACATGTTGTTGTTTTTCTTCTCTACATTTAGCAGGGAAATGAAATGGCTATTTCTCAGACACATTAAACATCTCCACCATCAGAGAGATACTGATTCACTTAGCATGTTTTTAACAGTTCCATAATTAAGTGTCTCAGTGTTCCTTCTTCTTGTACGCGTGTATCTGTTTGGAGTGTAGGCAACAAAGCCTAAGAGTAACTTTCATTCTCTCAGCTTCTTATCTTCCCTTGCCAGTATTTGGTTCATGATGACTCGTTTCCCAGAGTCACCCTATTGGGGAAGTGGGCAACATATACATTTAGTAAATAAATCTCCTAAGTAAAATGAAATACTCCCTGATTTAGGAGATAGTTTGGGTAGATAGATGACCAGCAAATATTAATAAACAGAGAGGAAAAATGTGCTTCCCCAAGAGCATTACATGTATTTTTTAAAAACAACCTAATCTTTTGGCATAAGTATAATCTGAGCTCTGCATTTGTTTTGGTTTGGATAGAGTTACTCCTGCTTAAAACTGGAGTGTGTCTTGGCAGCAGGAAACCATTGTGACAAAATAATACTAAAGGGAAAGACATCCAAGATTAGAAAAGAAGCCCAACTGATTTCATTTTTCCTTAAAGTTACAGCACATTCTGTCTCTTTTGTTCAGTTTGAAAAATGCAGTATTAAGCATCCTCTTCACATTAGCTGTGGGGCTCTCAGCCTGCTATTATGACCAGAATGAATCTTCATGGCAGACTGAATCAGAGCCCAGCACAATAGTTCAGGATGTGACATCAATTCTTTTTGTCTCTGTTTCAAAAGGGTCACTATTACAGACTGCTGAGTTCTGTAATTAAATTACTAAAGAGTGATTCATTATACCTTCTGGTACTCTGTGGTATTTTTTCATAAACCATTTCTTCTAGACATATTTTCTTCCAAATTGAGCTGTGTATGATTTATGGCCTTTAATCTGACATATTATGGGTCAGAGGTTGTGTACATTTGCTATAAGTCTATATAGTGGAAATGTATGTTCTTCTACTGTACATGGAATGAGCATAAACACTGGAAGAACCTCTTATTTTATTTTCTAGATAATCTTCCATGCAAAAAAGAATAGAGGCGGCTTCAAATCTCTCCCTTTGCATTTTGAATTTTTGATGTGTGAGCTTATAGCTTTAATTATTCTCCTTTTGCTAATTTCAAATTCCTGTACAAAAAACTGAATGTTCTTAGTTTGCTGTGCAGGCATCACTTTACATGGCTTTCGGTTCATTTTGTTTTTCTTCAGCCAAGATCACACTTCACTTTTTATTATCTTGTTGATTTTAATATAATGGAAGGATCTTTAATGGAAGGACCTATAACACAGAGCAGTCAGGATCAGAGCACAATAATATTGAAAATAGAAGAAAGGGGCTTTTTAAAAGCCTAGCAAAAAAAATATCCCAAAGAAACGTAGCTTAAAGCTATAATATTACTTTTTCAATGTTTAAATAGCTTGCTGTTCAGTTGTGGTAACCAGACGATTCACTATGATTCAAATTCAAGCCTTACCCCGTTTTGTCATCCAGTTTTGGGAGGAGTTGCTTTTGAGAGCAGGGCCATATTACAGTAGCTTCCCCCTTTGGAGAAGGTGTGTGGGCCAAGGCAGAACTATTCTTCCAAAAATCTTAGTAATATCTGATGTAGTTTATCTCATCTCTCAGGACACACATAGAGGGGAAGTCTAGCTTAATACAAGATCTCAGCTATGCATATTTCAGCATGCTAGAAAAGATATTTATTTTTTCTATATTTCTACTAGAGTACCTTCTGTTAATTAAGCAATTAGAAAATAACTTACAAACGTTATTCATTTTGAATATGTGGAATAAAGGTACATATGAAAAGATGGATGCTAGGGATCGTGCATGGGATTTTTTTCACAAATCGAATTTCAGTACAGTGACCTTGCTGAAGAAGAAAATAAGATGATCTCAAACATATAAATATGATCTGCCTGAAACCAATTCTTTAAAAAAAAAAAACTCATCTGAAAGTTTGCAAAGGAGTTATTTCTGCGTATGGTTGGGGAAAGGACTTCTTGTCCATCCTCCATTCATTGGTCTTTTGGGCTGACAACCAATTTACCAGCTGATAGTATTAATTAATCCTTTAAGATTGCCCTTAAAATGTTTAATTGTACTTTGCAGCTACAAGCTTTATCTTCCTAAGAAAAAGCCCTTTTCCACTTTTCTTTTCAGCATCTGCAGAGTTAACTTCAAAACACATAATCTGCAAAAACAATTACATTTTATTGGCTTGGTCTCAGAATATTTGAAAGCTGAGTTGGGGAACAAATAAGCACTGGCAGACAGAGGTGTACTTGAGGAGAAAATGCAGGCAAGTCTGGCAGCAGGAACCAAAAATTAAAATTGGATCAAATACCCCATTGTTGATTCATCCATACTTCAGACCATAGACCAACAATTATCTTGTCTTATGTTTTGAATGTTCTGGAGAAGCATAAGATCACTTATTTTCTGTTCACTATGAATTGCCACATAGACACTATGTGGCCCTAAGTCAGATTTAAACAACTTGAATCAAACTTTTTTTCTTTTTTCCTGGCTCCACTTTAAAGTCCTGAACTTATGGAACTGAACCATACATGCGTGCATCTTATTATTCCTTTTAGGAGTAAACAATTTTATCCAAAGTGTAGAAAACATTAAACACTCATAAGCAAAATACATTAAAGGGATAAAATGAGGGGATACAAAGTACAGCTAAATTAAACTATATCTAATTTAAATTGAACACCATTCACAATACCTTACATACATTCAATCCTTGCAAACAATGCTTGCTGCCACCACAACTGTATGCCTTTGTATATATCTCTTACCTTTGTCTTTCTGGGGTTGTCATCAGTTCTACCCACCTCCAACTTTCTGCCTGTTTCCATTCTCAACAAGTTCAGTCATTCTTCATTTATTTGTTTTGTGACTCAACCCTAAGATTTTTTTCTGCATGACCATATTTCTTACACACTCGGTGTCATTTACATCTGTGTTCACCTGCATTCATTTATCGCCAGGACCCGTTGCCTCAGTAGAGTGAGGAAAATCCTCAGGGATGATTCACACCCTAGTCAGCACTTCTTTACTCTCCTACCATCGGACAGGAGATACAGAAGCATGGCCAGCCGAACAAATAGGCTGAAAAATAGCTTTTATCCGTGGGCTGTCAGACTTCTGAACCCAACACAACACCACAATTAGGTTTAATATGGTAGACTTGCAGGGCCAGCGCAACTTGCAACAGGTTCATACGGTGTAATATAATATAATGTTACATACATATATGTATATGGGAATTTGTGTTAGTTATTGTGTTTCGGGGGTCGGGATGCACTAAGGGTTGTATTCAATTGTACACATGTGCATTGACAATAAAGTTTTGATTGATTGATTGATTATCTGCTACCCATTCTTCAGTGTATCATTCCTTGTTGTATCAGCATGATGATAAATGTACACAGTTATTTTTACTTCTTTGAGCACATATTCATTCCTTACTATAAACTGTGGCATAGTTTCAGCAATAGTACGTTAGTGGAGTTCTGAAGGCTGCAAAATGGAGGCTTGAGAGTCTAATTTAAATCTAACAGCTTTGTTTCTTATGCTTTCCAGGATTCTTTGTTTTTCTCTCCATGTATATGTATACATTCAAACAAGACTGCAGTGTTTCTCTGTGTCATATATGTGTGTGTATGTGGGTATATGCATAATGGTTATCTTTTGAGAGCTGAATGCAATGAAAGTTCATTTTAATGTATGCTGATTAGTGTACATTTAAAGTGACAATAAAGTTTTGTTCTGTTCTGTTCTGTTCTGTCCTATTCTAATTCCATTCCATTCCAATCCATTCCTGGGACTCATATCTGGAATGTAGGCAAACTTGTTTTCAATCTTTCTAATTAATTGAACAATCCCTGTTTAAAAGGCTTGATTTTCCTTGAATATTTAAACAGTGTTAATTAACTATTCAACTCATCAAATCAGTTGAATAAACATCTGCTAAATTTTATTTCACCGCATATATAGGTAACATATTTATATAATACAATTCCCAGTCTCTGAGTTAAGGTCAGTTATTAGTCCCTCATTTTCCCCCACTTAGAATTTTGAAACTACAACCAGCAACCATCATTAAGATGCTTATGAAAAACTTTTGGTTGTAAAAATGTCATCATGCTGTCCTTACAGTATCACAGCTAGCAGAGTAGATGAAAACTGTGCTGGAAAAATTGCCATAATTATGTAAATTTATCAAAACTTGCATATTTAACATGGTAAAACTACAAACATAGCTGTGAGTGATGCTCCAATGGATAGGCTGGGGTATGCTTAAAACACAAAATAATTTATTAAGACTTTTTAAAATGTCTAAACTAATGATTATCTGTAAGAGACATTCAGCAGAGTCTGCTCTTGCATTTTCATTGCAGTTAATAATTCTGATGAAAAATTTCAACTCTTCTTGCGCAGCTGATTAATTTTCTAACTAAAATAATTATATTGCCATGGAGCTTTACTTATCTTGTCTCTGATGTTCCTTGAAAAATAAAGAGAGTCGCTGCATTTTTTTATGCCTCTCTCCATTAATTTGTCACACTAACAGTAACAGATCCGGGTCACAGAATTCTGCATTATTTTTTTACCTGAGCTGAAAGAGGCCAGAGATGAAAGAAAAACTCAAGTGTTTAAACAGAGGTTATACGAATGTTACTAAATACACAGATACACTGCTAAAAGTGAACCGAAAGTGCAACAGCATCTAATCTCTTTTTGCTTAATGTATGAGAAAAAAACATTTGAAATGATAGCTTCAAAATGAAAGTTTGCCATGTTCAGAGGTACATTCCTTACCTATCCCCAGAATGTCCAAGCAGAAAATCCATAATACAGAGAAATTCTGAAGTTTAATCCTAACTCATTTCAAGGGTGTAACTGGTATAACATATGAGTCCTCCCCCTTTCCATTGCTTTCTTGTGATTTGTCCTCTGAATGTTTGGAGCCCTTTTTTCTGATTTTTACCATCCTGGCAGCTGCTTCTGCCTGTTATCCTCTTTTCTGGTGGAACTGAATTCTCCAGTCACAAGGCATCTGAAAGGATATCAGGTTGAGGAAAGTGAGCTTTGATAATACTGATGGATGTTGCAGAGATGGATGGATAAATAAAAGGGTAGGATTAATCACTATTACTATATCCAAGATCTAGCTACTTTCAGTTCATATAAGATAGCATTAAAAAGACAATAAATATCTGAAAAGGTAAAAGCATGCATCTGTAGTAGAATTATGAAAATAAGTGAATGTAGTTGTAGTCTAGGACATGAAAACATTTCCAAGAAGAGAATCCTATGTTATATTACCAGTGATGTATATATGGATAACCAACTCAGGATCAGAATTTTTAGCTGTTTGAAAAGAGATTTGCATAACATAACACTATTTTTTAAAATAAGATTTGTATTCTTATTTAAGCATTTTTGTATCCTTATCCTCTGTATATTTGTAGATGCTCTATAATGGTGTGTTTTAGTTGTGTGTTTTACCAGCTATAATCATCAGGCTAGAAAAATAGAACATTCCTGGAAGCAAATGTGTGGATTCAGATTACTGTCTTGCTTTTGGGAGCGGCTATCTCTGATCGTCCAGTTTATTTCTCTGTGCAATGCAGCTTTCTTGGTTAATTGGCAGTTTGCTAGATGTGCTGACTTCTCTGCGGGTTTCTCATTTCTAAGAAACATTTCCAAATGGTTGACTGTTGTTTCCGTTCCTTGAGGCGTGGCTTCAAAACCAGAGAAGTTGTTTGAATAAACTTAAGGAGCCAATCCTGAAAGAAAAATTGAAAGCAAAAAAGAGAGAGGGAGAGAGAGAGAGCAGGTTTAGCTTTGTAAGGTACTGCTTCCATCTTCTTCTCTGAGCTTGCTGGCCAAGAATAGAGGTGAGGCAGAGGTGTGTGAATGGGGGATGTTCAAGGAGCCCCTGGCTGCTTCAAGAAGTGGCGTCGGCAGTTTGGTAGGCTGTATTCTGCTCTTCTTTCTGCTATTTTAATGTTGAGAGAAGGGGTTGGATGCAAACAGTGTAGAATAATGCTGATGGAACTCTGCAGGTTTCCTGATAACCTGCCCATAGAGTAAATTGTGTTTTAGCTAAAGAAATTAGCTAACTGGCTCAGAATGGAGCTTTGTTTGGACAAATCACATGGCACTACTTATTGGGTAGTATATGGTTCTAGTATTAAAACATATTTGAACTATTTGAACTGTTATAGTACATTTGAATTCTTTGGGGCTATAAAGTATTAATTGCTTACTATGTTTTTGCAGATTTTATTATTAAGTTTGATTTTCATTCATTTTTACAGCACTGTCAAAAATCTCCAAGTGACATAACTTACTAGCTTTTCAAATTTTTATCTTAGGTTATTAAGATATTAGGGTGCTAAAGTACTAAGTTAACCCTAAATTACTAAGATTAAAGCCTCACTTTAGAAACAAAATAGGATATCAGCCAACAACTTAATAACTTTGTGAACCAAATCTAGCACATTTTGCTCACTGGTTGAATAGTTCATACTAATAACGTATTTTATTTATTTTTGTAATACTTTCATCTTTCATGTATCAGTTCACTAGTTCTCTCAAAATTAATCCCAAGAATATGAAAAAAAAAGTTTTGCCTGTAGTTTTGATCAGCAGAAACAAAGGGGAATTTTCTGCTACAATGTTGGTGGGATGGCTCATGGAGCTACTGTTACTTTTTTTTTTCTGGTAGATGTTGGCTGCAAAGCATTGCATTCAAGTACATGACCACTCCCTGCCTGAATCTGAACTTTTATTAAACTGTTTATATAGCGAAGTGAGTAGACAGGTAAAAATCTGGAGGATGCATTTAAAGCAATTTTGGAATGGTGGTAAATATGGACAAAAAAAAAAACCAGGACAGATTGTTGAACATGCTGCTTTCTCAATGTTTCTTGGTCATGTTAGGTAGTGGAACCCCTAATAATGTGGTTGTCTTTGAAATAGAATAATATTTGTGTTATAGACATGCCTTTATTTAGTGGATTGTTAGCAGATTGGTACAAACCATGTCCAATTTAAGAAATAGTTTTATGAGAATGGCAGTTTTAGAATTGCAGAAGTAAGGAACAGAAACTGCCATCTGAGCAAAATAAACTCTATTTCTACTCTATGATTATAAAGCTTTCTGCATGCTTTCATTCCTATTTCATAAGGCTAAAGATAGAAACATCTTTTATTTTTTTATTTAAACATGTAAATATGTTATGAAACAACTAAAATGTAATCAAAAAGCTAATTTTCTGAATCCTTCCTTGCCTGATCTGTGAATAATTCAAATAGATTTGTTTTTTTATACCTCATTTTTGATGCAGCAAAAATAAATATAACACCAACTGAAAAATGCACTCCCATTTGAATTTGGTTGCATGGAAAAATGTCCAGGAAGAACAGAAAGCATAACTGAAAATGTCATTGGAGGGAAAATAGCTTTGGACTGTCTATTTAAGGAAGGATGATCTTTTGCCAGCCATTTCCTGCAAATAAGTCTGGTCTCATGCAATTGTACATGGAAGAAGCCTAAAGGCATTTTGCTCACCCATAAAAGCATGTTGACTAATGAATGGTCCATGATTTGTCTGGACTGAAGATATTTGCTTCATGACTAAAGCCAGTATATAGCTCCCTTTCCACTTCTGACTTCCTTTTACTGTATGATGGGATCTTTGTGAAATATTTATATGTCACAAATTCAAATGGTCCTGTTTCACTGAACCCTGGAAATTAAGAACAAGAGTTTTAATTTTCTGCATTTTTGAGATTGGAGTGATGATCCTGTCTGACAAATTGGGCATTTCTTTTTGTGATTATATCTGTTAAGATTGGAACTTCAATATCAAAGACCAAAGTAATTGGCAGGTGATTTGTTACATATTTATTTTATTTTGCTGATCAACTAGCATACCTCTTTTATGTCAAATGAGTAATAGACAGTAGGAATAACCTTGAGAAACAGGAGGAAGAATCACCACTAAGGCAATAGTCAGGTAAACAAAACCTGAACTTTGAGGCAGCAATATCATTTGAGAAAAAATTTCAGATATGACAGCCTCTAGTTCTCATGAAGATAAAGGGAGGGGGAGGTGTATTCAGTCTTGTAAGATTCTGTTACTATAATATTACAATAAAAGTTGTATTAGCATTTATAACTCTGGTTTGTTGTCTGATCAGGCCTCAAAGGCTGACAATGAGATACTTTAATTCAAAAGACTTATGTCCTGTTTAGGATATGTAGTTCTTTCCTTCAAGAGAACAGAAACATTCCAAAGGAACAGTTGAAGAGCTGTCAGTCATTGTTGTCCCAATACCTCCCTCCTTTTAATGGTATCCAGGAATCATATCATAAAAAGTAGAATTTGCAACTGAAAGACAGGTGCTTTTTAAATAAAATAGCTTGAATTGGATGGGTCGAAGAATTCACAAAATCACTCTACATTGTCATTTTGACACCTGTGTTTCCCAATTCTTGCAAATGTCTCTTTTTTCCTCTCAGTGGTTTGGCACAAATTTCAAAAATTCAACAACTAGAAAGCCTGGGCAGGATATTGTGAAGAAACCGCTACTGAGCAATACCTGACTGGATGAGATGGACTATAATCTTACTAATGATAAGGCTGCTTCATATAATTTCTACCTTTGCTTTCCTTCAGGCTTGAAGATATTATCTCTTTGATATCAGCTTCCGTTTCCAGTGTTTGAAGCAAGGGAACTTTCCATAACCTACTATCTCAAAATCTTTTAACCAGGGATAACAGGGATTGAACTTGGCATTTTCTGCCAGCAAAATGGGTATGCCACAAAAATATGATTCAAAGTATTTGATTCGGCGGAAAGATGAGTTATTTAGCAATAGCTTAGGGCAAGGGCGGGTGAGCGGGGCCAGCCAGAGCTCAGAGCAAGACGTTTGCCCGAACCTCTGCGACCGTGCAGCAGCCCACCCCTGCTAATTTTGGAGAATTGATGACATTTATCTTGTGGCTGTTATCAGCAGAAAAGCAGGAATGAGCTCCATAATTAATTTCACCGCATGCAGAAAAAAGTTTATATAATCCCCTGCGGCTATTTTTTTTTTCCCTCAGGTCCTGCATACAGATGTAAAGGGTGGGGAGAGAATGAGAGAGAAAGAACAATTAGCCTACAAAATATATTGGTTTCTGACCAATTAAATCCTTGCTTCATAGCTACGCAATTTGAGAAAGATGAAGGACCAAGCAGTTGACCTGCTGCTTATTTATTGAGAACTTTTTCTCTGAGGGAGAAGCAATGTTGTAGGCAAGCAGAATGGTCCAAGCATAACTACTGTGTGGTATGTAGCTAATTGTGTGGCGTATGGTTCCAATCAGGGCATAGGCAATAAGAATTTGTGGTACATAAGAACATGCATATGGGAAGTTGTAATTTAAACAACACTTCTTTTTATGTATGCCCGTAATTGTTCTTCAGTAGTTCGGGGATAGGAGAAATAAAAGTATCGAAGTCTTGCAGAACTACAATCCATAGCAGCCTTAGCCAGCATGCCATTGGTGAGAAGAACTATGGCTATTAGCAAGGGCTGCAAGGCCACAGATCTCACATCACTGCGAAAGAGGAAAAAGCTTCAGAACAGAGATGTATGTATAACTTGTAGAAGCTTTGGGGGTGGTATATACATTAGTACTGCTGGAGTTAAATATCAGTATTATCAAGAAAGCTACGTAATTCTGGTCTTAAAAGTTTTCAGTTGCAAGCAGTTCAGTTCAAACTGTTAAAATGATGAATAGCATTTCAGAGCTTCAATAACAATGCCTTTTGTTTAACCTGAACAAAGCAGATGTGATGCCTACTTGTGTATTTATTGGGGCAATTGGAAATCAACCTGCAAGGCAGATGTTTGCAGTATGTATCCATTTAGGCGGGATTTTTGTGCTCTGTTGAATGCATAAGATTAATTTGGTTTCCATGAGTTTACTTATGTTGAATGGTTTATAAAACTGTCGCCATAAAGTTCAGATTATTTGTCCGTCTCTTCAGCATTTGGTTTTGAGTTTAGCTTCAATTGATTTTGTCTTGAATTGGCTGCACACACACAAGCACTTCCCAACATATCCCAGACATTAATTCTTTACTTTAAAAAAAAAAAGCATCTGTGAATATTTAATTGACTATTTATAAAAGTAATTCTTTTGAGTTTATTTGATAAGAAATCTAACTTCAATATACTTCCTGAAGTTGTAAACGCTAATAATGCTCTGTTTGGAAAAATAGACCCATCAGGTTCCCTACTTTAGCATTAATCGTTTTAAGTATGTGCTGCTTTTAAAAAGTGTGTCTAGATACTCTCATTGTACTAATGTAATTAGATATTTCTTCTTAGATATTGATTTATATGGACCAGCTACTTGATAATGTTCTAAGATAATTGATCCTAAGGTTTATTCCAAATCCCAATTATGTTTCTATTAATCAACCTCTTATGATTATGCCTTGACATCATTCTAATTTGGATTAAAAATTTTTTAGTAATATTGACATGTCTGTTAGCAAATATGGATCTGCAGTTGTAGGGTTGAGTGAGTCCAAGACCTACAGTCCAATTGTCATGTCAAGAAGCAGAAATTCAATGAGTATCATCACAACAGAAAAAAACTGTTGGAGTAAAACAAGATTACACGAAACCTGCTGCCTTATATCAAAATAATCCCAGTGTAATTGCATATCTTTAGAGACTGATTTTGCTATGGAGTTCTAAATCATGAAGATTATTGATTCTTTCCCTTTCCTTTCCTCTGGATCTCCATAGTAGTCTTACAATAGGGTGGAAAGGAAAGTAATTTTCCTATAGGTCAAAAATATTTTGTCTGCCAAGAGTGCTCTTCTTTCATGAAAATCAGTATGGATGGAAAAACTTGCCTATTTAGGAGATATAAGTTGGTTTTGATCTGAGTTGAAAATGGCTTCTAACTCTTTTCCAACTTGGTGCATTTGAGAAATATATAAAAAACCAAAATGTGAAGTAAAATGAAAGACTTAAAGTTTATGGGTTTTCAGTGCTAACTATAGCACAGACCTTGTCACTCATCCAACATTTGCTTATGAAGAACAATTCATAGGACCATTTCCATCTAATTAGGATCAGATGTACATCAGCTTTTGGTCTATTTACTTCTGTGCTATAATTACAAATGTATGTTCAACTCACTGTGCCTCTTGTCCTTTTGTATTGCTAAAAAATCCTCATTTTGAGCAGCAAACTATGCAAAACTATTTTGAAATGAAGTGGCTGTGTCAATTATCTTTTTGGTATTATTTTGTATAGACAGCTACCACAGGTGGATATCATATTGAGAGAATCTCTCCCCTACTGTGTAACAATCTAATTAAATTTAAATTCTCTAACTGAGAAAAACAGATTAAGCTCTGGAAAGCTTTGCTTCTTGGGGAAGTGGTTATGGTATAATTTGTACTGTTTGTTTTTATTCTTTTTGGAACAATTGAGAAGTGTGAAATTGAATTTAAAAGTAATGTCATATATTATAGGTGATTTGGAAACCTGTAGTGCTGAATATTGAGCACATACAGTATATTCTCACAATTGTAGATTTGAGGACTTAAAAATTAGTCTGCAAATGATAAGGGTAAATGAAAGGGTAGCCTGCAGATGATAAGGGTAGCAGGATAAAAAGTGATGTACATTTGACCAATACAAATAAAAATCAGTAACAATGCTTATAATTTTAAAAAGTATGGCAACAATGGAAAAATAATGAAGGGGCAGGAAGACACAAAGTTAGATATCTACATGCATTATTTCAGTGTTTTTATAACAGCCAGGGACATTAGAAATAGTTTCCGAAATCAGTCTGGCTAAGCTCCAAGATAAATCTCATATATCCAGTTCTTTTAAAAATGGTTGGAGGTAGTCAGTCTCAGAGTGCAAGGCCTCTCTTAGATTTAAGAGATCATGGTCTGCTTTTTGTTACTCCTGTGATTTCAACAATGACTTCCTTACCTGCAATGGCAGGGAGTCTTTGTGTTACTTCGACATTTATTGATGACACCGTATACAAATAGTTCTCTTTGTCTCAACAAAAAGTTTATTCTGCTGATCTCTAGGGAGAGGAAAGAAATGAAAAGCCTGAGAGACGAAATGGAAAGCCATAGGATTAGCCTAACTGGGGAAAAAAAAAAGTGGAGCTGATAAGTGGGAGTGAAGGTAGAGTCACTCAGTGTAGCAGTGGGGCATAGAATACAGTGTAGAGCAAAAAGAATCCAGACTCAAATGTGTTGCAAGCAGAAAAAGGGTATTAAAAATGCTGATAATCAGACAGAGGTAGCACATTATTATAAATTTAAAGGCATGCACACTTATGCTCGGTGTTTTTTTATACCAGCTGGAAAATATTCTCTGAGTTTCATAGTGAAGGAATACTAAAGCACAGTGGCGCCAAAAATCAGTCAGGTAGTGAATCTACAGGCAAAATTATTATTAAATAATAGTTTGCTTCTGACTATATGCAAATATTTTTGGATAAGTGTTTCTGTTTATCTGCACAACCAATTTTTTCTCCTCCTTACACCATGTATTTATTATAGAGACCACTACATAGAATGAAAGAAGATACATGAGGTATTCCTCACAATTATCCAGGCCTTGTTTTCCAACTATGTCCCAACTGCTCCTCTTCATTTATGGGCAAACTGTTTCTATTCCTAGATGAAAAGGTGGAAGATAAATCAGATAATAAACAATAGTTCTTCATATTCATTTCTACAACTTAATTTGGAGTTGGATGGTCTTGCTTGCGCCATAATTATTGGGAAATGTGTTTGTGAAAGGAGGGAATTTTAAAAGAAAAGATCCATATTATTCCTCATCTCTCAGTTGAGTAACTGTAACAGCAGATATTATCCAATTCCCAGTTCACAAATTATTGGTCAATGTATATATAAAACAAAGTAATCAAATGACACATTTTACTTCTCAGTAATACCACTTTTCTTTATATTTAATGGTGAATGAATCAGAAAGAACCTGCCAAAAGTTAAAGATTGCTTTTAACACTGGAGTTTAAGAAGGATTATAAATTGCATTTGAATGGATTTTAGTCAGCAAAAAGTGGAAATCAGTTTCTTGTTTTAGAAATGGAAAAATATCTAATTCCACAAAATTTGTTTTATGTTTGTGTGTCTGTGCATGTATGCCTTTAATCAGTCTTGACTTCTAGCAACTCACTGGACAAGTCCCTGCAGTTTTCTTTGCAAGATTTTTAGAAGTGCCGTTGCCTTTTTCCTAAGGCTGAAAGATTGTGACAAGCTCAAAGTCACCCAGCTGGTTTTGTGCCTAAAATGGGACTATAATTCACAGTCTCCTGGTGGTTCTGAATTCCATGAAATACAGAATATCAAAATAACACTTAGTAAATAGTATGGAGTACCTACATCTGCATTTTATTTAGTACTTGAATCTAAATACTTTCAAGCACTTCAACAGTGTTTAAACATTCACAAATGCAATTAATTTGGGTTAAACTGATTTTTCCACATGCACATAGCAACTTAATATGAGAAATTTGGGTATGGATTCCGCTATATTCATTCTTAGCAGCTTAGCAGCTTTTCAACTGCAGTCTTGAGAGCTGTAGAAAATATTCAATTATAAATTTGTCACATACCTAAAGGCAAGCTGTCACTTTCCAGATTCCCTCCTCCTCCTCATATGTCTATTAAATATTTGAATTACAGATTAACAGTTTGTCTCAAACACAAGTTCTCCAACCCTTCATATGCCAGCAAGGAATCTCAGGAAGGCTTCCAGCGATACTTCTGGAGAGGAACAAACACCACCCACAGATTTATTTTTTTTTAATCTCTCTGTCAATCCTTAAAAGTGAAATACACAAAAATAGTTTGCAGCAGGTTCTATGATAGCTATTTAACGTCTATATTTTCCTCTATTATTAATTTTACCCCACAATGACTGTTTCTAAGAACTTGCTTGTCTATAACAATAATTTTGCTGTATCCTTACAGGTTGGTGGTTTGTAAGTACTTCAGAAGAGCAAGGCTGGGTCCCTGCAACTTATTTGGAATCCCAAAGCGGAATTAGAGATGATTCTGAAATTAACATGTCCAAAAGAGGAGAAGGTAAGAAAACCTGATGCACTTTCAAGCACTTTTCTGCATTCAAATATAGTGCAGCTGAAAAATGGAGAAGGAAATGTAAAAAATTATTACTGTGATCCAGAGCTTCTTGATTATAAGAATGGAGTCCATAAGGAATATAAGAAATATTCATTTTTTGAATTATACAGAAAAATTAGAAAGTCTAATAAAAGTATTCAACATAAATGTTAATTCTGTATGATAATAGCAGTGCAAAACTTATAGCAACTATCTGGAACTATAACAATGATTTATATTGGTAATGTATTCCTATTAATTGGCAAGAGGTTTAGGATCCAATAACTTCTTATTCCAATTTTCTCTTTAATTTCTTATAGTTGGGAGAGTCTATGTGTAATGTCTCTAAAATTCTCAATTTTAAAATATTTTAAAAATGAAATACATGTTTAATCGTATGCAGATATTGCAATGTAAAGGTTATTGTACTTTTGTTCTATTTCACCAGCATTTTTGTCTGGCTACAGTATGCTATAAAATCTGGCAAATACCCATTCTCCCAAAAGTGCTTTTAGCTAACCTTTGGATGGTGCTAACTGAATCCACCTATTCCCATGTATTTGCTCCATTTTAGCATATATTTTTCACATTATTGCATTCCTATATAAGTTGTTCATCATTTAAATCCTGAGTAACTGTGCACAGAGGACACTTGTCATTACATTTTATTGAGGATCCCAGTGCAGTGACAGTCTGATTATATTCCACTGAACTATGCCTAGAGATAAAAAACCCAAAATATATTACCACAGCAAAATAATAGAGTACATGTAGCTAATAGTCCATACTCCAATTTCAAGCCAGCTATGTTTAAATGGAAGTGCAAATGTTGTGGAGAGCAGAAAGTGAGTTTTCTGTAATTCATCAGCATTTGCTTCTTGGAAAGCAGAGCACAGTGGTCTTTGGCCGGTTGAAGAAAAAAATCTATACAAGTAGAAAGATTCGGCTGACATACCAGTATTAGAGGATGCTGGATGGTAGACAATGGTATGGCAAAAGGATGTTTGATTAGTAGACTAGGAAATTCAGGAATCAGTTGTAGATGGGTAATCTACAAAGACCCAGTTTGGTCCAGTGGTTAAGGCACCAGGCTAGGAAGTGGGAGACTGCGAGTTCAAGTCCTACCTTGCCATGGAAGCCATCCTGGTGACTTTGGCCTATCAGTCTCTCTCAACTCAGCCCACCTCACAGGGTTGATGTTGTGGGGAAAATAGGACGAGAAAGGTGTGTTGGATATGTTCACCATCTTGAATTATTTGTAAAAATAAAAAGGCAGGATACAAATAAAAACATAATATAAAAATAAAATAATAAACATAATCAAATTTAACTGGGGCTGTTAATGCAAGCTTACATATTTTTTCCTCAAAGGAATTCTTTAATATTTTTTTACTCAAGACTAAAACTGGTAGATTTATTTATTTCTCTTTGTACATTAAACTTGAAAATATTCAGTTATAAATGCAAGAAACATGTTACTTCCTGGAAAAAAAGCAACAATGAAATGTCCTCTGTGTTCAGCTATTTTAACAATTACACTGTCACAAAGAAGTCTTTCTTTTTATATACAAGTGAGTCTCTACATATTACACAGATGAGATTGTCATATCTGACAGCACATATACATGCCTCGGGCCTCTCTAAATGTCATTTTTAAAGAATCAGAAAGTTGGTCTCAAGATAGAAATTGTGTGTGCTAACTTCCAAGCTTTGGCTCATCATGTCTTCCTCAGATTACTTACACTATTATCTCATAATTACCTACAATATTTTAATTATCTGTTTTGGGAATAGATCAGAGATGTTCCTTCCTCATCCTACTCACACCTCCATGATGTCATCTGTTTCCAGGGGCCTTACTTCCAATTTACTAGGTTTTATAAAAAAATATTTTTCAAAACGTCTGAAACCTAAATAAAGAACTGGTTTGGATATTCATTGTTTTAAAGTCTGATTTTTGCTTCCAGGAGACCAAAAAACATGCAGCCTGTTAGAATTACAGGAGGTCCTCATTTAATGACCATTCATTCAGCAATCTTTCAAACTTGTAACAGTGCTACTAACAGTGGTAGTTACAATAAGTTCTCATACTTATGATTGTTGCAGCATCCCAGCGTCACGTGACTGCAGTTTGGGACTTTCTCTGCCGGGCTTCCCACAAACAAAGTCAATGTGGAAGCCAGCAGGAAATCAAACGCTATGGTCATGTGAAGTCCTTGCTTAATGTCATGTTGTAAAGCAATCTCATTACATTATTTATCACATCACGTTCTTGTTAATGCAAGGTGAAGCTATACAATGATCATTGTTTTTTGTTCAGTTTGTGTTCTCCATCCATCACATTTTATATTTCTTTCCTTTTTTTTATGCTTTCATCCATTTTTCCAAAATAGTTTCTAAGAGACGCAAGGCTCACCTGAGGCGCTTGGACCGGCGATGGACACTGGGAGGGATGGTCAACAGGCAGCAGAGTCGAGGTGAACATTTTTCTGGGATGTGGTCCCTTGAAAGATGCACATGCTTGATTGCTGCTACTTCTCTTGCTATCTGATGCTGCTAAGAATGGCTGGCAGCTGCACAAGCTTTGATAGAGCCTTGTTTTCCTGCAGCAGAAATAAGTGTGTTTTCAGTGAAGATAGAGGCTATTGTAATATTACCTGCTGATAACATTTCAACATAATAGTCAATTAAAGTCATTAGAGACACTTGTGTTTTTACAAACAATTGTTCTGGTAGTGTAATCTATAGTGAAACCAGGGATTGTTGAAAATCTTTTTCTGTATTTATTCAAAGGTATGTTTATTCTAGCTTAATGCGGAAAGATATAGTTACCTTTTCTCTATTTTTTAAAAATTTGGTTAAAAATTACATTAAAACTTCTTCCAAATGTACATGTTGGAAACGTTCTCAAGAGGTATGTGGCAATCTTACAGTTATAAGAGGGGCAAGATGTAGGTGTGTTTGAATGGTCAGGCTTTTTATTGACTAATCATCTTTCTTGTGATCTGTAGCCTCCTTGACCTTCCTTGCTTCCCTAGGGAGATTCTAAGAGATCAAGAATTACTTCCTCCAATTCATTTTTTTTTCACTAGAAGCATTGCTGTTATTCATAAGGAGAAGTCCTGCCTTTGAAAAATTATCATTGAATGTGAAATTTCTGAAGTGCTAGTATTTAGTTTAAGTTGTATTTGCCTATAAGACAGTAGGAAGATTTAAGTGCCTGAGAAAGATTGAATAAGAGAATGTTGAAGACATTTTTAAAGATATTTAGATCGTCTCTTAAATAACCTATAATGTCTTGAACATAAACCTCGGAATCAGCTTTTTCATGCTATGTGATTAAACTCTTTTGCATCAAATAATCTTAGACTCCAAAATGTTTCTAAATAACTGAATCAGTGCAAATCAAATCAGATTTCTATGTTTAGTATTACATATAAACATATTGTATAAAATTTATATTTTTATAATTTATCAGCAATGGTTAGAGCAATACAGTAATAAACTTCTTGCATATAATGCTTTTGCTTTATACTTTTGATAAAAGAGTATGACTTATTTTTAAAAAATCCCTAAAGTCTTACAGTCATGAAATTTGTTAACCCTGGTTGTGGCACAGTCATTTAAGAAAGAGACACGATAGTTACTGCATGTATTTGAAGCCTGAAGTTATTCATTGAATGCCATTTGGAGACGTGTATTTGTTAAAAGAACACATCCCCACAAGGATCCCATTTGTCAAGCTCGTGGGCTGGATGCGTCACATGCTGGCCATGCCCACGTCTGGTTTAGCAAAGGGGGAAAAATTGTGATACATCATGTGATGACGCCATGATGACACAAGTTTGACACCTCTGCATTAGAGGAATATCTATTATGGCCACAAATGTTTTAAAGCATTATTATTAGATCATCACTGAAGAACAAGTCTTAGATACAGAAACTTGGCCTAAATGAGCTGATTTAAAGAAAGAAGAATGAGTAGAGTGAAAAGACTGCTGACTGAGAGGAAAATGTGTTTAAGGAGAATTATTTTGTGGTTTGAAAAGCATACAATTTGAACTATTGCATTTTGCGTAGGAACCTTAATTAGATGATCTGCCAAACTGCATGCCTTTTCTTCCAACCTTTCCACACGCTCTCAGATCCTATAGTGATGTTCCATTACTGAAAGAGCATCACAAGTTAAACAAGTGGATACTTTTCCTTGCTTCAGCTCTTCTGCTACCTAGAAAATAATTAAGATGGAGGTTGGTGGATAGGTTTTTGTATGGCAGCCACTTGCATTGGTTTGTATATCTAGCATTACTTTTTTTAAACAGGAGGTATCAGTGTAGATCAAATGGCTAGATTTGCTGAACATATATAATCCAATCTGTAAGGTAAATTTATTTCTTGGTTAGTTTGTTCGTGGTATATGAAGAAATTTACTTGTGGGAAAAATTGAGGTGAGCATCAGTTTTTCTTAATGAACTGTTGCTTCCACTTCACTATTTTTCCATTCTGAGCCAGTGTTTTTCTGATGGGAGGCCAAGGCAAGTTATATACTTGTCTTCTTTGAGATATTGTTGAGATATTGAGATATTCTTTGAGCAAATTTGATATGATGGTCATTTTGAGGGACACTCGCTATTGTCACCCTTCTCCATTTCAAAATTTGTGGATGGGTGAACCCCCCAAAGAAATTATTTTGTAACCTTTTCTACACTGTTTAGCATCCATGACTAACCACAGAAGTTCAAAATGTAATTGTGAGCAGGGTGGTAAGAACTTGACTGTGATGAGGGGACCTAGAGTGAGATTTGTATGGGCAGGAATGAGTATTATATTAGGGCATCTATTTATTCTTTAACTGATTAAACTAATGGAGTGTTTTTTCACACATGTTAGATGACACTGTTTATTAAATAAACATCAAATTTTGGTTGTTTTCTCAAACTCCCTTTATATATCAGAAAGATTCACATGCAACGAATAACATTCAGTGGCAAAGATATGCAAAAATTCAGAAAAACCTAAAAGAGGCTAAATATTGTGTTATGGAAGTGTAATATGCGTATCAACATGGTGTTAACTTACCTTAAAAAGTGAGTGAGAGAAGTCAGGAACCTTATCCAATGTTTGTTTGAAGAAAGATAGTAACATTTCTTAGATTTTCAGCAATTTATTTGGATCTCCATGTTTTTAGCAAATCTTCTATTTCAGAGCATTCAGATAAGTTCAGAAGCTAATAAGATCCTAGCAAGCTCCCTGCGGTGTACACAGTAAATCTGGTCTAGACCATTAGTTGGCAAGTTAGAGACAAAAAGGAAGGAGTTACGTCTGAAAATAAGTGAAAAAAGTACTATATGGGAGAAGCTGAACGGACCCACTCCTTTAAATATAAATTGTCTTAAAATAAGATATGATTAATTATTCATAAAATCATTTTACACACTTACACACAATCTCTCAGAAATAGATCACATAACTAAGAACAATGAAGACCATATTGTTGGCTTTAGTTTTATTTGGGGAAAAAAAGTAAATGTACTAAATTAAGCATTATCATATTCAGAATCGCTTAAACTTCTTTGGTCAGTTCTTTTGAATAATAATACCAGTCATTCTTCTGAATGATAATGTTTTGTTGCCTTTTCCCATAAATGCAAACTTGCATATATTTGATATTATAATTTTTCATGATTAGCCCTGAGGCAGGATTATCCCAACTTGCTTTGGGGTTTTACAAGGAGACCAATAGTCAAAATTCACTGTCTAAATCTCATTTATATGTGTGTTTGTGGGCTCTTCTTTTCCATCACAGCAAGAAATCAAATAGATGTAATTTGGGAAATGTTATAGTATTTTGCTGTAAAATCACTTTGCAAACAGAAACTTTAATAACAGCTTCCTTTTCCAGATTTGAATGCTGAAAAAAAAAACAGATAACCATACCATAAATGAAGCTCTAATATCTATAGAAATTTAATATTTTACAACACCCAATTATAAGCATTTCATCCTTTTATCCTTTAGTCTTTTTCTGCCTTGCTTTTCCTTTTCTTAAATAAACAAAGAGAATTCACGTTCAATTTTGGATGGCTTTTTTCCAGAGGAAATAAATCTTTGGAAACCAGACTTGGTGATGGGCAAACTTCAGCTATTTAGCAGTTGCATATTTGACTTCAAGCCCAAACCTTATTTGAACTATCTGAATCTTCTTCTAAAACAAGGTTTGCTGTGAGTCAGCTTTTTGTAGCAATATGGCTTATTTCAGCTGTGTGTGTATTTAGTGTAAAACTTAGTTTTATTTATTTATTGATACACGCACACACAGATAGACACACACATACACACACACACTGCAAAAGGAAATATTGAACTGGTAATACTTGTAGCAAAAAGTACTGCTAATAATAACCACTACAATGCATTGTTACATTGCCAATAACATCTCCAGACTCTTTATTTCAAATTCATTTTGTGCCCTAAAGAGCACAAAGACAGTTTCTAAAATTCTGGAATACAAAAGACCAGTTTTTGATTGATGAAAATGGATCCAATATACAAGTGGTTGTACTTACAACTCCAAAAACTCTGTATACTTCCTTGAGACTGAAAGGCTTGAACTCATCCCAAAATTTTGTAGGATCATCTGCATAGGAATTGACTAGATACAGTTCAGCTCAGAGAAAACCAGAAAGACTTTATCCACCAGTTGTCTAGGACCCTACATTTTAAGAAAGTTGTAAAGAAATTGGAACAAGTCCAGAAAAGAGCCCTTTGGATGTCTAGAAACTGTCTTGGGAAGAGACATTGAAAGTGCAAGATACATTTCAGCTGGAGGTTAATTGAAGAATATGGAAGCACCTTTCAAGTACAGAAAGGATGTCACATAGTATCAGAACCCTTTTTGCTTTCTAGTCCAAATGTTCAATACATATAAATATGGATTTTGGTTACAGAAAGGTAGATTATGTTTTTTAGGGGAAACAAACATTTAACAGTAGATGAACAATGGAACTAACCACAGTGAGAGACAATGGGCTCCCCTTCAGCTGACATGTTTAAGTGGAGACCATGTAGCTGGAAAGCTTTGATTTGGAGTCTTGCCATGAGCAAAACATTGGATTTAAAGGTATAAATGGCCACTCCAAAATGTCTGCTAAGAATTATATAAAATTATTCTCCTTGCTCCTGATATCTCCCTCTTTTTTTAATATTGCAGTTTTGACATGCACCATTAGGCACGAGACAAGAGGAGTTGGGAAATTTATTAACCCTCAAAATCTTACATTCCAAGTCCATCTCTCCAAGGGCAATAGTCAGACAATATGAGAATCTGGAGATACACGGCTTGAGTTTAGAGACCACAGATCACTCAGCTCTTCTCAGTGTGATAGTGGATTACAAAAACAGAACTTTGGTAGAGTACTTCGTATAGCACTGTACCCCATTTAGCTGAATAGCATAACAGTCTTTCTTCAAATCTTTCCTGTCAACAGAGTAGGCAGATGATGTACATACTCATATATCGTTTACAAAATCAGGCAATTCCTTATGCTTAAGTACTGAGGCTTAGAAAACAGGCAAAATACTATTATATACAAGTCACATAAAACACTGTAATATTTACGGTAACTAGTTTACTCTGAACTTTAAAACAGCTGTAGTAGCTCCTCCAAAATGCTGCTGAATCCTTTGTTGGAAACTAATATTTTTATTTAAATGAACACTTGACAGATAAGCTGACACCTCATTATTCATCAAAAGTGCTTATGTTTTATATCACACTTTTCAAAATCAGCTGTTCATGAAAAGTGGTTTGGAATTAATTTTTCCTTTTTCCACCAAAAGATGTATAATGAAAAACAGTTTACTCTGTATGAAATATTAATTTCCTGATGCCAGTAGTTCATTTGAAGGGGATGGAACATATATCAGTTACGGTATATGTTCATTATATTTGTTGCATAAACTCATTTGTCTCTGAGAATCAGATTGATATCACTTCACTATGGGCACTAGAGTCATGAGGCATGATTTAGTACAGGAATGATCTTTATAACACATGGCTGCATTTGAAATATCTATCCGGTTTCCCTTACAGTGAGATATTCCGGATTATATTAGAATATAACTATTCATCATCTCCAGTTAGTATGGTCAATCATCATACCAAATGTATCTAGAAATGATAGTGCCCTGAAGCCCCTCTTTGCCTTTTTATTTTATTTTTTGTTGTTTTTAACTATTTTTATCATAATATTTGCATATAGATTTTATGTTCATTTATATACCATCTCTGTGAGGGAGATGGGCGCTTTCTAAATTCAATAAATAAAATATGGGAAAGACACGTGTTTACTAAATTTTATAAACCCAGAGGTTTATAAGAGGTTTACAGTACATATTTTTCAAGGGCAGAGCTGTGCTATCAATTTTGCTACTTGTAACTATAGTTCCTTCATTGTAATATAAAATCAAAAGCGGCCATTCTAATGAGTCATGGTTGTCAGTTCGTTAAAATGCATTGCCAGCATTGTCAGAAAGGAAAGAACTGAGACTGATTCTGTTCACATAGGCTTTCAAGTTTTCCTTGTTTTTTAACCAGCAACAGAAAGTAACTGATTCACAAGCTATGCTGAAAACAGCATGTTAAAACTGTCTGTAAAGCAGGAGTAATCCTGCCCGCATTGCTGTTATCTCCTGTCCTCTTATCAGCAATATGTAAAACCTCACAGCTGGTCAATAAGAGTATCAAGACTCTTCAAACTATGCTAAGCACCTAGGCTCAACCAATGCTACTGACTATAGTCCAGATTTGCTGATGTGCAAGTTACAAAAGAAGTTAAATAAGTTTCAATTCCCTGGCTAAAAATGAAAAATCCTTATAGCAGTAATGGTGGATTAAGCATCCACAATAAACCCTTATGTTATCTGAATTGGCCTAGAATCTCATGACTCCTGGCAAACTACACTATATCTAATTATGTCCTACACACCATCCTTCAATCTTAAGACTGCTGAGACTAATCTACTCCAGATATTCATAATCTTCCCCATCCCTTCCATTTATGATCTTTTTTATGAGGTTGCTTTTATCCGCCTTTATTGGCTCTGATAGCAAACCCCTTTCCCTTGGGGTGGTTCTCCTATTTAATTTGTTGTGTGCAAATTTCTGCAGTTCCAAATAATCCAGTTGATGTCATACTATCTACTATTAAAATTCTTTATTTTCCTCTGGAACAATATCCCTTATTTCTTTAAAAATATTTTACCTAAGAAACCTACTTTTGTCTATTGCAATTACAGTCTTCCTTATCCACAGTGTTCAACCATATTCAGATGTATTACTTACATTAATGTGAGGATATTTTGCTTCTATAACTTCTTTTAGGACACATGCTATAGAAATAGGCAACAGCATACCAGTATACAATTTCCACAGTTTAGGCTTCTTCTGATAAGAGATTTGGATCACTTCGTCTCCCTCCTGACACAGTCTTAAATGCACGATGTAGTGATTTCTAAGATTCCCCCTTTCAAGTCCTTACTTAGCCATGAAGCTTGCTAGGTGACTTTGGGCTGATCAGCCAACTTTCCTTATAGAATTGTTGTCAAGAAAGGAGACCTCCAAATGTGTCTCTTTGAGGTCTTAGAAGAAAAATAATCATATTCAGTAGAGTCCCTTCCACTATTTGTGCAGCATCTCTTGAAAGCCGTTCATGGAATAGGAAAGGACAACCATTTCTGCCAGACCAACTGTGTACATAAGCCAATTTCCAATTAGGTGAAAGAATTCAGCTTCAAATCTTATTTGTAAAGACAGTCAGGTTATCTATAGCCTTGGCTTATTCTTCCTCTCTCAATTCTTATAAGAACTATAGAATTGGGAAAATATATGTCGCTACTCTTAAGTTCCCTGGGAAGAAAACAAGGGTATGCAAATAATAAATAAGGATCTTGTACTTTAAGTATTAAAGTATGGACAGAAATTGTCCTGATAATCCAGAAACAATGTCAGGAGGAGTGTTTCTGGATTCACAGGATCATGCCTTACTTTATTAAAGATCATGGTCTGTGAGAAATACCAGTCAATGTTGATACCTAGGTTAACAGGACTATACCTCAGAGGTAGACTACTGTATGGAAGGTCCAAATTCAGGCCCACAACTTATTATCAATGTAAAATCCTTCCCTCTATATAACCAGTGCTGGCTTAAAAGGATGAGTGTTCCTGTGAATCTGGTTAACTAAAGTGTGGGATGAGTTTTCTTGACGGTGCAAGTGTTTATAGTCTGCAGTGAGTAATCCAGGAGGTTAACAATGAATTAGCAATTTTTATTTTTTTAAAAGGCTAAAAAGATACAGTTGCTTTTCTTTTATGACTAGAGACGACCTGGAAAGCAGAATATGATCTAATCAACAAAAGCAAACCCTGGCTGCTTTGTACGGAAACGTGATATTGTTTGTAGGAGTGTGAAAAGGATAGTTCAGTCTGTTCCTCTGGGTTGAAGGAGTTTTGGTCATGCTCCAGCTTCACTGTACAGATTCCAGTAATGCAGGGTTACTATAATCATGTGTGTGCTAAATGGAGCCAGCTGGAGAAGGTTCCTCCAGTGCTGCTTTGCTTCTTTGGCAGCTTGTTTGATTTTTGTCAATACCATATGTATCATGCAAGGGAGCCCCTTCTCTAGACACCCTGTCTCATTTGTTGGCATGAAAGGAGCTGGGCGGTGGTGATGGTGCTGACACAGGCATGCTTACAGTATGATAATTAATAGGTGTATGATCTCACAAGCAAGACTCCACCTCTGCAATGCTCAAGGATTTTAATTGCCTACAAAATAATTTGAAATCACAATGAGAGAAGAGAAAACAGCTGTTTGATCTTAACTGATGTTGTCTTCTCTTTCTTTGCTAGAAGAGAAATATGTCACAATTCAATCATATACCAGCCAGGGGAAAGATGAAATTAGTTTCGACAAGGGAGTCACTGTGGACGTCATTCAAAAGAACCTGGAAGGATGGTGGTACATAAGGTAATGTCATTTTGGCATGTGCAAGCCTTTTGCTTCCAACAAAATCCTATATATTTCTATCAAAGACAGGACCCAAAAATGTTTCAAATATATAGAAATGCTAATAATGTTACGAAAGCCAGTTAAAACTATTTTGATAACATATGTAAAATAAGATTTACAGTTTGTAGATTTTTTTCAGCTAGGAAGAAAATAGAAGACTTCTGTCTTACAAATTGGAGAGAAAAATTAAAACCAAGTATAGCTGTTCTTGCATTTAAGAAGGATGGGTGGTTAAGTGGGTTTTCCAAGAAAATGTTCTATGGATTTTCCTAGTTTTTTCAATTAAAGCAGTGTTCCATAGGTTTGTAATATATTTTAAACTATGGGAAGCTTTTAGCATTCTGTGTTTGTGTGTATACATGTATGTAATTTGCATTCAGCTATAACAGAAGGCTTTTAAAGAGCAGCATGTTCTGCTAGCATATGTGTTGAATTTTTGCAGAGAAGAGGTGTTCTTGGCTGTAATTCAAACACTTTCCTTCTGGTAGCTTTAAATGATTAGTTCCATGCAGAAACCCAGGGCTTATTTTTAATGACATAGTTCTAGATACATTAAATGCCACGTAGGCGGTTGCTGTGCTCAGCACAATACACTCCTATTTCTGGTTAATGCAATAAAGATCAAAAGCACACAAAAATATAAAATTGTTAACCATAACAGCCAGGTTTACAAACTGATCCTAATACTTTTGCTTCCTTACTTTCTTTGAAGTATCCTACAGAATTTAGCTGGGTCTTTTTCCAAAGAGTGATAAAGATTGCAGCCTTGCAGTTCAACTATTAAGTAAAACCACTATAATTCAAATGGAAAAAAGAATGTAGTTGATCAAGAAGCCTGGAAACCTGGCTTTAAGTAGACCTGTAATAAAGGGTTGCCTTTATTACAGAACCTTCTTCAGGGTGACGCATTTCACCCCCAGGTTCTACGAATTATTTTCTGTTCATTTTACTTTGTATATAAAATAGATATGTTTCATAGTTTGTCATTTGCTTTTGAAGTTTGACCGTCTTACAACACCTATGGTTTGAATAATGGAAACATACTGAGATCTATATGTTCTATAAACATAGTGACTCTAACATCTTCAATACTAACTTTTCCATCAACAATAAAGGAAAGCTGATAGAGTTGGAGTAGAGTCTTAACACTGTGAGCAGAGAATGGTTGGCCTTGTGTCAGTTCTGCATTCTTCTCTCTTGAAATCATTCTCTGGACTTTAATCCAAAGCCAAGGGTGCAGGAGCAGAGTGCACAACATTTGCAGGAGGAAAAACAATGTCAGCAACTCTCCCTGATTTTACTTTTGAATTCCCTTTTTGTTTTTAAAGATTGATTTTGTACTAGCAAATTTTATTTTATCTTAAACCTAACAGAGCTTTAAAGTAATCAGCATTTTCACTTAAGATGACTACACTGTTAGAACTTCTATATTAGAATTAGAATTTTCATCCACTCTGATTGCTCACATTGCAGTCTAAAAGTAAGCCATGTTTGTCTTTTTCTTATACCAACCTTGAAAATACACAGAGAATGTCGTTTTCTATCCTGCTCTCTTAGCTACTAATATAAATGGAATGTTTGAAAATCCCACATATCCTGTTCATATAAAATGAATTAAATTTCTAGCTTGCCCTATCCATCTTTTCAAGTAAAGAAATTTTACAACTTTTAAAACAATCAAATGTCAATGTACCACTGTGTGTGTGTGTGTGTGTGTGTATTTGTATCAATACATTTTGTGGTTGGGGTGTGTGTGTGGAGGGCAGAGCTTGCTTTTACGGGAAACTGTT